>PVKS010012966.1:0-52202 GCA_004027875.1 Aplodontia rufa
GTGATAAAGTTGTATTAAAGTCTCCCAATATTGGGGCTGAGTGGTGGCTTGGTTTTTACGGTGCTTGCCTTGCATGCGTGAGTACGTGAGTTCAAACCCCCGCACCATGTACACAAAAAAGTGTTGGAGGAATGAAACTCACATGAAATACTAAATAAAAATTGCTTCTCTCTTTCTTTCTCTCTCACTGTCCCTCTCTCTCTTAAAAAAAATCCCAATATCATTGTGTTGAGATCTGTAAGTGGTTTAATGTTATGGATTAATTTTTCTACATATTTGGATGCATAGAAGTTTGGTGCACAAATGTTAACTATGATTACATTTTCTTGATGTAGCTTTCCCTTAATTAGATGTAGTGGTCTTCTTTGTCTCCTCTGATTTATTTTTTATTTCATTTTTTATTTATTTTTATTTTTATCTAGTTTTTGGATATGAGTATTGTAATACCAGCTTGCTTTTTTGGGCTGAAAGTGTGGTATGTTCCCCCCCTCCCAACCTTTTTACCTTCAATCTGTGGCTGTCTTTGGTGTGAGGTGAATCTCCTATAACAGAATAATGTTGGCTTTTGTTTTTAATTCAGTCTGATACTCTGTCTTTTCTTTTTTTTAATAAAGAGAGAAGGACAGTGAGAGACAGAGAGAATCAATTTTTATTGAGTTTTTCACAGGGCTTTCATTGCTCCAACATTTAGCTTTGTATGTGGGTGCTGGGGTTTGAACCTGTGTACGTGCACTTCCCTGGCAAGTGTCATAACTGGTGAGCCACCGCTCCAGCCCCTGATACTCTGTCTTTTGATTAGAGCATTGAGTCCATTCACATTCATTATTAGAATAGATATGTAAATTTATTTTTGTGGCAATTTGACCTTTGCTATATTTTGTGCCATCTTGGACAGCATTTAGTGAGTTATACTTTTATTTATTTTCTTCTTATTATGGGCTTTGGGAGCTGTTTGTTTGTTCCTCTGTTTGAACTTTGTCTTTGAATATTCTCTGTAGAGCTGGTTTTGTCTTCATGTATGTTGCTAATTTATTCTTATTATGGAAAGTTTTTATTTCCCATCAAATTTGAATCAGAATGTTGATGGCTATAGTATTTTTGGCTGACAATTATTTTATTTCAATATTTGAAAAAAATTGTTCCACACTGTCCTACCTTTTATGAGCTGTTATAAGAAATCCATAGTGATCCTTATTAGTTTGCCTCTGAATGTGATTTGGGATTTTTTCATACCACTTTTGATAATCTTTCCTTTTTTTCTCTGTTCATTTTCAATATTATGCTTCTTGATGAGTTTCCTTTGGTTAGGTTTATTTTGGAGTCCTATAGGCCTCTTAAATATGAATTTCTGGATCTATTCTGGTGCGCAGGGAATTTTATTTGATTATCTCTTTGAGAAGATTGTTTATGCCATTCCTTTGTTGTTCAATGTTCTTTTCTGTCCCAATCCCTCTCATGTTATTTCTCCTGATTTCATCCCATACTTCTTGGAAATTCTAATCATGATCAGTAATTTTTTTTCCATCTATCCTCCATGTGTTTAAGAATACTAAGCCTGTCTTTATTGTCAACGTACTTTCTTGGAGAGCTGAAGTTCTATTTTCTACTGAATTTACTCTGATATTAATATCTTCCATTGAAATTTTAATTTGGTTGATTATATTTTTCAATTATAGGAGCTCTGCCACATCTTTTTCAGAATCTGTGATTCTTTATTAAAATAGTGTTTCAGCTCCTGTAAGTGCTGTCTTATTTCCTTCCTTAAATCTTCTTTTAATTCTTTGATCATTTTAATACTCAAGTTGTTGTTACTTTCTTCTAGGTTTACATCCAGATACCTATCCATGGAGTCCTTGGCTGAGAGGTTGTGTATTTGAGGAGGAAATTTTTTTCTCCTTTTCCTCATTTTCAGTGTCAGGGAGTGGGGCCTGAGATCTCTCACTAGTTGTTTCACTTTGGGACCTGGTTGATGAGTGGTAGGGTTTTATCTCTTCACTTATTTTGGTTGGGGTGCAATTTGTATAGTACAGTTCAACAGCTGGTTTCCTGACTTGTGAACTATTATTGATATTTAAAATTTCTAATACACCAGGAGAAAAGGGAAAAGAGTCAACATATACAGCCAATGTATAAAATAGACAGTGTTGAACTGATTACTTTTTTCCTTCTGTAATTGTTACAATCTTAATTACCACTATGAGAGTAGTATAAGTATTAGAAACTATCTTCCACCAGAGTATAACTGTGAGAATATTGAAAAGTAACACCAGTTCTCAAGTTTGGCATTCACTTCATATTTGCAGTACCTCGCTAGGTAAGGAAAAATAGACTTTAGAGCAAAGATGTGATAGGAAGATAGAGAGGAACTGGTGAATTTGGAGCTATAGCAGCAAGAGAGTGGAGATAATGTAGTATATTCTAATAAAATAAAAACAAAAAGAAAAAAATAAAAGAAACAGGAAAGAGGAAGAGATTGAGGTAATGACTTTAGGGAAGGGTGTGAGAGAGAGAGGAATAATGTGTAGCTGTTGCCAAAAGAATGCCAAGAAGGGGTGGCAGAGAAGCTCACCACTGGAAGGCTATATAGCACAAAAACAAATGTGTTGTTCTGCAAGAACACAAACAAAAACAAAACGAACCGCAGCAAAACAAAGTAAAAGAAACAAAGAACAAAAAAAAAAAAACAGGGAAAACAAAACAAACAATGTCTTAATGGAAAGTTGGGAGTATTCTGTTTTGTTTTGTTTTTTGAAACCCACTGAGGAGGTCAAAATTGATAGTGTGGGTTGATGATCATATCTGGCTCATGGATAGGGTGACTTTCAAGATGAGGCTGTTGGACAGCCTGGCTTTTGCTTTTCTTGAGTGAAAGTCAGATTCACAGGAATCCTCCCAATATTCCAGTCATATGGAGTGGGTGCAGTCCTTCACTACCACTGCTTCCTGTGAATTCCGCCTTCCGGTTTTCCTTGTTTGAGACCCTGGATGCTTTCTGTCTGCCTCCCCAGACTCCTGTCCCACTTCATCCAGGGCCTCAGAGGCTGCTGGTAATCTTTTAGATACCAGGGCAACAGTGAGAAGAGCTTGCTGGTCCTGGGGGCACGGCTGCTCCGAACTCCTGTAACCTGGGGTACATGCCATATGGAACTTGTAGACCCTGAGGCCCTAACCAGCCCCAAATGAGCCTAGCTCCTGGAGTTGACTCTGCCCTGAATTAACGGGGCCAAAGGCAGGCAGGTCTCCTGGGGCGGTCAGAGGTTGACAATGCCACACCTGGGAAAGCCTTTGACCTGAGCTCACGGCTCTGGGAACAGCTAGCGCCTGGAAGCCCTGCCTTCTCAAGCGGCAATCTCCCCGGCTTTCTGTGGCCAGTTTGGAGGTCTGTCTAAGTTGTGTGCACTAATGCAGACCCTTTATGCAGCTGAGGAGTGGGAGCCTTTCTGATAGAAGGATTCTCCATTCCACTTTGTCCTTCCTGTATTTGTGAGTGTTCTTCCCTTCCTCTGTGCTTAACCAGCAGCACAACTGCTGGGTGGTGGTCCTTGCAGCCGGAGCTGCTTGGCCCCTATGTGGTTTTGCTTCTTTGCTTATTGTATCCAAGCCTCTGAGTCTCTAGTTTTCCTTGTTTGCCTACTAATGAATTTGAGCAGAATTTTACCATTTGCCCACTTCTCCCTCTGTTGGCATCCTGCTTCCTGGAGAAATTCTACATGCATCCTTCTTATAGGTCAACATCTTCCTCTTCTTCCCACTGCCTGTTTCGTAATAAAATAAGAATCATAAAAAAAATTCTGGTACGTTGTCACAAATAGTCATCATAAGTAGAATAAATTTTCTATAATGATAAAGAAATTGGTCTTTTCTAAATGTACACTAAATAATTCAGTCAATCTATCACTGTATTGGCTTGGTAACTCAACAGTAACTTGTATTAGAAATTAAAATTTTGATCAAATTTCACAATTATTCGAGACTGTAGATGATGCTACTGTGTCTTTGCTCTCCTGAGTTTGAAATTTGAAGAAATTGAGATCTTCCATCACAACTGACTGTGGTTCCCTTTGAACTGTCAGTAAACTCTTCATCATCCAAAAATGAGGTTGATCTCCAGCACAAGTGGCCCAACCCAATCAACCAAGGAAGAACAAAAATATGACTATGTAAGTGATTCCATGATGTCTCTTTGTTTAAAATTATAACTGCATGTTGATTATAGAGAGAAGAATGCTTTGTGTATAAGAATCATCCTCTTTTGCTTGTATCCTATTAGGCTCGCATAATTCTTGCATAACTCCCTGCTCCTTTTTTTCAACTGTGTGATCAGCACCAGAGTGGGCTACCTGATCCTGGTCAGATATGCAAACTTGCAGGATGAAGGCTTCATTTGTGCTTGATTGACAGGTGCCGAGCCAGCTCTCCTTTGTGACTTCCAAAATGCATTGTCCTCTGGAACTGCAAACCATCACAGAATGAGATGGATTTCTGCTGGAGTCTCAGCTTTGTTTTCAGATTCATTTTCCATTTCACAAAGGTAGCTATCTTAATTTGACAAGTGATAAAATCTCTCCTGCAAAATGTAATATTAGATTCTTCCCACTTCACCATCTCAGGAGGATTGAGTTAGAAATAAATTGTTTACTTAATGTGAAGATACCTGTTCAGAGACAAAACCCCTCTCCTCTTTGATAATACCCTGACGATGTGTTGTTGCAAGAAGATAGGTCATGCACCCATCTAGATGTCTCAGGTTGCAATAAGTTGGATAAAAACATTCTCCATGTGTTGCTGTTGGCAAATTAGTGTAATGCATTTCTTCCATTAACATTATGTGAATATTAGGACCTTGAACAAAGAAAAGGCCTTAAAAGGTGATTATTTGCTTTAAAATATTTTTGACAAACTTTGAGTTAAACAACTAACTAAAAAAGTACAAATGTAATTCATATATTGAGTTGAGATCATTTCTTATGTGGTTGAACTTTACTTCTTTTAATTTTGAAAATGTGCTTCTTGGAGAGGTGGAAATGACCTTTTCCTAACACTTCTAATTTATCCTCTGCCTGAAGGAGAGAAAAATGCTTTAGATAAACCATCTGGAAAACTTCTAATTTGTTCTATGAAAAAATAAACATTCTGCTCAGCAGAAATAACCCAACTGGCAAGAGTCTTCTTTCCATTTGGATTATTTCTTATTTTGCCTTTATTATTATTGTAAATTAAACCTATACATCTGAACTCAGCACCACATAGAGGATAGTGTTCATTCTGCTCTTCTAAAAACTGTTTTAGAGAAAGTGTAATGATATAAAGATATCTACACATACATGGCCAAAACAAAGTGAGGAGAAAAGAGAAATAAATGAATTGCATGGTCATTAATTTTTTTGTACCTACAGATTTTAATGTGAAACTCATCTCACTTAAATATGCATTAGTATAAGACAAATTTTAGTGAGTAAACCCCTTCGCGTTGAACACAATTTAAAAGCTTATCACAAGCAAGAAATGTCAAATTACTCACTTAAGCAATTTTTAGTATTTACATGGATTCTTTGTTCCTGACCCTGTGCTAAGTGCCTTATAAGAACTGATAAAGATGGTACTATTATCTTTCCCACTGTGCAGATAATTAGAATAAGAGAGATAATCTGACTTGCCAAAGATTATACAACTAAGTTCTAGAGCTAGGCATCGAATAAGGAATTTGGTTTTAAGAGACTGATTCAAGGGGCTGGAGCAGTAGCTCAGCAATTTCGGAGCTTGCCTTCAGTGTACTGGGATGTGGGTTCGAACCCCAGCACCACATACACAATGAAATGTCAAAGCAACGAAACTAAATGAAAAACTAAACAAAATTGATTCTTTCTTTCTCTCTCTCACTGTCCCTCTTTCTCTCTCTCTTAAAGAAAAAAAAGAGACTGATTCAATAAGTTTTAAATTTTATAATTTTAATTAAGAAATACTTTGTATTCTGACTTTAGCTATGGAATATAGTCAATGTGTGTAATGTGTGTAAAACGGTATTAGTGTGAATAGGTAGTACTTTATCACCCTTTTAAGAGGTAGGAGTAAAACAAAGCAAAATTTGATAGTAAAAGGGCAGGAATTCGGGAGCCACAGGGGCCTGCACAGAAGCAGCAAATTGGCTTAAGCAGGAGAGGATACCAGCAGCATTGTGGTCAGTCTCGCCCCAGTGACTAGTCTGCTGAAGTTGCGTGAATAGAACTTGGATTTGGGGGAGGCAGCTGCTTTTTGCACACTCTCAAGTGAATCATGTCCCTTCCATCTCTGCTGTCACAGCTTATTCCTATGTGTTCTCTGTTATTTATTTCTGTAATTAGGTCAAAAGTCTTGTTGCTGGGCTCTCTTCCTCTGGTTCTTTTACATCACCATTTACTAATTCACCAATCCATTCTCCACACTACTGCTAGGTTATATTCTGTAACATTTAAATCTGCTTCTCTCATTTTTCTGTGTAAAATTCTTCTATTGCCTCTCATTGCCTTCAGGATAAAACTTAAACTCCTTAGTCTGACACACAAGCAAGGCCTTTCATGTGTAGTAGCTATAATATCTAAGTTGTAAACTCCAATGTACAAAAATGTAGCTTGCTTTATTTCAATAACTCAATGTGATTTTCCAACTCTTGGAACTCAGTCTGCATAATGATGGGCAACTTAATTCAGATGTTTTCTAGGTTTCTCTGTCCAATTCATCCATTTTCCAGTCAACTAAGGTATGAAAATAAATCATAATCATGGTGTCTTTTTTATGTCCCCTGACCACATGCCTTGGAGGTTATCTGAGGAGCATCTGGATGAGTGTGGTAGAGGAGGCAGGGCGTGGCAGCAGCGATAGGAATGTCTATCAGGCCATCTTCCCTAGGGATACTGACCACTCCTAAAAGGGCCCCTGAACCTGGCTGGCTAATCTCCTCAGCTCTCTATTGGAAGCTATACAGCTCAAGATCTGCTATGGGGTGCCTTTATTTTGGCTTTGGTGTCCTTTAGTAAGTGCCTGAGAATCTATCTACTAGTATCTCTTTTTTTAAGAGAGAAAGACAGTGAGAGAGAGAGAAAGAGAGAGAGAAAGAGAATCAATTTTATTCAGTTTTCAGGTTTTCTTGTTGCTCCGAGTCTCCATTGTGTACTGTGTGGTGCTGGGGTTTGAACTCACGTACTTGTGCATGCCAGGCAAGTGCCTTAACTACTGAGCCACCACTCTAGCCCCCCTAATAGTTTTTTTTATACTCACTGTAAAACTCAATGCTTCTGTTCACTTCATCTGGAGACTTTTGTAGGGTTTGCCCTGGTCTTTGTGGTCTGACTCACCCCATCCTCCTTACACTCTCACCAAGCCCACAGTCAAGGTGTGTATTAGTGAGATGAAGCTTGTGAAACCGAGAAAGAGGACTCCTGGCACTGAGATTCTGCCAAACTTCAACGCTATTCTATCATGCTCCTGCAGACACTAGGTTTTTCTTAGTGGGACAAGCATACTACAATACATCTAACTCCTTCCTTCACTTCCTAACTGCTCTCTCCCTAGGTGGGAGAACTTTCCTGCCCTGGGTAGGTACATCAGAAAAAGATTATTTCAGTTTAATGGCATTTTCTTTCAAAGACATAGTTTTACACTGTTATCACAATTATTTGAGTTTGCAAGCTGAAAAAAATGCATTTGTTCTGTGGATTTTGCTCAACAGTTCCCTCCTGGATGATCTGATCTTGACTCAAGTGGGCGATGCTGCTCCAAAAGGTTGAGAGAACTGGAGAGAAGTCATGAGTAAATATTCCAAATTATTATTTTGTCACATGTTCACCTTTTGCCTACCTTTTCAAGGTGAGTTTGTTCCTACTAACCATCTTGCCGAGCATGTGTACATGTGTGTGGGAGAGCTGGCCTACTTTAATAATCTTTGAATATTTAGTCACCCACTCTGTGGAATCTGGATATCTTCTCTGATTGCTTAACCCACCACAACCTGAGTTTCGTGAACTTCCTATTGCTATCTACAGTTTGAGTTTACCTTCACCACAATACCCCAGGTCATTTCTTTGTTATTTTTCTCACCAGATTGAGATTTATGATTTTAAGAACTCTTGCTTTACATCTGTGCAATGCCATACATACAAGCCCTTGCATTTAAGACCATTTTCTGGCGTTTAGTAGTTCTTTGTCCACATTGATTGGATGAATAAACAAAGAATGAGTAAATTAAAAACTGAGTGGTTCAGAGTAGCATAGGGAAATAAATTTTAGATAATATTTTCTTTGCATACTCGCTAAAAGAATGTTGAAAATAACTGCACATATTTAACATTAGTATTCAAAAATTTTCATTATAAATTGAAACCATCATTAGAAGGCAAAAAATGTTAAATTTAAGCACATGGAGCACAATGCAAACATGATTTGCTTTCTTCCACTATTAATTTAAATAATACATCAACAAATGCTTCTTAAATAGTAGGGATTTTTATCTTTTCTTGAACTTATATCTCAGTTCCATTTCCTCTTCAGTTTTTTTCAGCTATAGCAATATTATTTCATGTTTACAAGATTTAATGGGCCATTCATCATTTTCTCTATGTATCAAATATATGTAAATTAAACACTGAATTGTTTCTATCAATTTCCTGTAATCATTAACTCCAAGTATGTTCTTAAAGCTCTTGTTTATATTATCATAATCATTATTAGTAGTATACACTTTATCAAAGGCAAATATATAAGAAATTTTGGTAAAGAATGTGAAAAGTGAATTTATTGGGAATACTTCTCAATGAAAGTGATTGGGACATGCTTTATAGTGCCTCTATTCAGGGAGCTGCAGATCATTCCTTGGTTTTATGCTGTAGATGTTTTTGTAGGAAGGTATTGCCAGGAGGGTTCACTTTCTACTATAAACAGGGAGAAGTGTGATTGAAAAAGGGGAAGCGGGAAAGGAGAACTTGAGGGCTGGGCCTTTCTCAAACAAATCAGTTTTTGGAAGGAAAATATGAAACTTGAGGATCTGGAGAGTGATTTTCTTTATCTGATTTCTAAGTACTCATAAAACTAGCTTTGTAGGTGTATGTGCACCTGAGTTAAAGTCAGAATCCCAATCTAGAAGAAATTGGTGTTATTTAGTAAGTAGGAATCCCAGAAGAAATTTTTAAGAGAATGTGTTTTAAATAATATTAAAAATTAGGAGTGTATTTCCTTGTAGATATTTTAAATAATAAGTTAATGAATCAAAAAGGGCTATTTGTATCAACATGGATTCTATTTTATTCTCTTGGGTAAAGTAATTTCAGATGGTTTGCAGATTTATTTATTTATTTATTTATTTATCACTCAGTGGTTTCCTTTGAAAATACTTTACTAGATACATTTGAACCTAATTAAATAATAAAACCTGCAGAATCACTGGAGTTGAGTAAATAAAGTGCTTCAAGGTATATATAACTTTAAGGTGTCTCAAGTTCTATGTAAATACATATGCTTTGCATATAAAGTAGCTTTTTCATCTAAGTTTTTTAAACAACTGAAATAGTTTCTGTGTTCACTATTTGTTTTTCTAACCTGAGCAACATGATTTTATATATTTGCTTTTTTTTACACAGTATTAATGTAATACTGGGTTGATATTAATTATGTGAATGTAAAAAATAAATATGCTGGTATGATTTTATGCATATATTTCATTTATAAGATATTTTTTCAGGATTGAGGTTGTAGATCAATGCTTGAACAGTTGCCTAGCATGTGCAAGGCCCTGAGTTCAATTCTGAGCACTGCATTACGACAACAACAAGAAGTATAATTTATTTATTTCTATAACTTATCTAAAAATTTTTCCAATCTTGATTTAACGCATTCTTACATATTACTGTAGCTTCTTTATTCCTTTCCCCTACCTTACTCCATTAAGTCAGGTCACAGTTATTTTATTTTATTTAACCTTGACTCTTATGGTGAAATGTCTAGGTACACACACACACATACACACACACACAGAGTGAAGATAACTTGTGAACAGAATGAAGTGACATTTGGATTCTCCAAGCATCACTATTGTGGCTTCTACTTTTCTTCTTACTATCTCCTGTGTTTTGCAAATAGACCTTTGCTTCTGTATGTGAAGGGCTCTGCTCTTTCCAAAAATCATATGATTTAGAGTCAGAGACAGAAGACTCATTAATAATTAAGCTATAACAAATTATTAATTAAGATATGTTCCAGTTTCAATTTGTCTATAAAGAGAGATAATATACAGTGCTACAGAGTGAATGGCCATGAGAGGGACTCTGAGAGAGGAGATGGAGGACAGGTGTGGTATTAGTTACTGGCCACCCAGTCAGGTATATTCTCTCCTTTTCCTGGAAATGTGACTAGCCAGCCTTCTTTGAGGCAAAATGCAGCCAGTTGACTGGGAAAAGTAAGTGTACAACTTTTGGGTCTACTTAAAAGGAGGTCCTTTTCCCTGGATTTCCGCTATCTTGATTTGGATCAAGGAGGTACCCACATCCATCTTCAACTATACACAGAAGAAAGCCTTCATGATGGCAGGGCCATAAGATGAAAGGAAATTGAGCTCTTGAATTACTTTATAACCTAGGATTCTTTTGAACTTCTAAGTAAGATAAAAAAGACATATATATTTTTAATATAAGGTGAGTATATTTTGGGGTATATTTGGTGGTCACTACCTTCAGGGCTATGATGGGGCTCAGGATGAATTATGGTGAAAAATGAAACTTCAAGGAAAGACGATACACCAAAAAAACTTGGATCTTTCAGAAAGAACATGGACACAGAAATGTAGATGAAACTAGACTGTGGAAGAGGTAAACATTTAAAAAAAAAGTTGATACCTAGAAGAGTTTATAGAAGAAACTAGGGGTCATGGTAGAAAACTCGATGTCCATTGGAGGAACTGAATTGAGTATGCATTAGTGTCACTTGGAGAGGGTGTTAAAACACAGATTGTGGAATCCCTCTTCCAGGGTTTCTGATTCAGTACCCTGCAGTATTAGTACCGACATTATCTCTGACAATACTGATGATGTTGGTTGGTGGGTCACACTTTGAAAACCACATCTCTTCGGCCTAGGAAAACCTAGAAAATTTTCATACTTGACCTATAGGTAGTTTTGCAGTGAGAAGTCTTGCAATAGCACTCATCAAGGAGTTGGCAGACAGATTGAAATCCCACTCTAGTCATCATTACATGCCACACCTTGGGATACAAGGGGACTGCTATCTGTAAAAGCCAAGTCTTCATGAGCCTCAAAACCAAATTGGAAGATGGGAGAGACTAGGCTCTTATCACCAATTAATTCTGTTTCTATTTTTTATTTTAGCACTAGCGTTTGCATCAGAATAAAATTCTCCTGATTTACTATAATTACTAAACAAATGAGTGAATCTGTCTTTGAGTAGTTTTTAGAAAAGAGAAGGGGAAAAGGCCAGGGGAACTTTTAACAAAAATAACTGTAGTAGATTAACTTGATAATAAAGAGTGTGGAGAAACCAGGGCAGAGATCTTTTTATAGAGTGACTTGCATGCTGAATTATTTCATGCACTTCTATGGCAGCACATCTTAAATTCATTCAAATTTCAGTATCCAGAGCTTTTCTCCATGAATTCTTGGTCTAAAAATTATGTTATGCATATTGGCCCCTAGAATAGGACATCTCTGCTTTTTATCTCTGTAATCTTAGCATTTCGTAAAAAGATAATGACCATTTTCTTAATGATCCCTGAATATGCGTCCACAAGGAATATTGAGTGATTGGATGCACTTATTTATGAAATGCTTTCTAAATTTTTCAATTAATTAATATACATTTGTACTATAACTGAATATAGGGTTTAAAAATTATGATTTTCTGAGAGGGAATTAAGGTCACCAGTTTGTCACTGTTTTCCTTTACTTATATAGTTTCCACAGAATATGGACTTTATTTTAGGCTCAGAAATCACTGAATTTTCTAAAACTGACCCAGAGATTACTATCCTAAGAGTCATCCTTTGGTAACATGAAAATTCTTTTTTTTTTTTTTACCCTTGAACTCCATTTTACTTTCCTGAAATTTTATTATATCTTTTTGACTATTGTTTATGTTAGTTTGCTAATTTCTCCTAATAGACTGCCAGGATTTCTAAGATATCCATGTCTTGCAGTATACATGGCTCATAGGAGGTTAAGCATTTGCTGACTGAATGAGAAGTAAATGAACAAGTGAGCAAATAGTTGGCTAATCTTGTGCTATTTAATGCAGTGTGCATGTGTATGCATGCATTTGTATTACAAGTGTGTGTTTGTTATGTGTGTATCTATACATGCACAGACATAGTCTTTATTAGCATTATTTCTTATTTAAACTTTGTAGCATTTTAACTGAGATTAAATATTTCTTTTCTATTAGCATATATAAGAAAAATGATAGCCTTAACAGTTTGTACTTTCTCCGCTTCACTACAATTGCTAAGTAGTTCTGTTTTTTTATGTTCTACTTATAAAGTTTACTTAACCACTACTCTTTTATTCATGCAAACATGGATTTCTCCTTTTATTTGCAGTATTTTGACCCTGATATAGGTTTTTCTGTTGGTTTTTGTCCTTGCATGGGACTATTTGGAATGTACCCTTTTGCCTTTTAGCTTTGGTTAAGCATGAATCTATTCTTTTGTAGTTATTTTTTCCTTTTTTATTTTTTTGGTTATAACAATGTTTCAGAAGTTTCTGTTCTTTTTCAAAAACCATTTGATCATAAGGGAATTGGAATGTTACATTTCAAAAACTGAACACCTCATCCTGAGGAATGAAAGTCTTTGAAATGGAGGTATCCAATGTCCTTGCATTTAGACCAGAGCTCAGAGTCTGAGCTGACTTAAAAGCTGAGACATCAAAAGTACACAATTTAGCTGAGTTTTCTCAAACTAATCTTCAAGACACCTAAAATGCAAGCTTTGCTCATCTGCCTCTGTTCAGTTCCAATATCTTGTTCAATTTCTGAAACATAAGAACAAAGGTTTTATGGGAAATTGCTAGTTAATGAACCATGGGTATTGTAACAATGAAGGAACAAATAGTAACAAAAATTGAGATATTTCCACCTTTTCAACTTCTCCACCATTTGTTAAATTAAATAATTTATATTCAACCTATGTACTTTTTTCTTTGAATTATCACCATTAGTAACTTAAAATCTTTTTTACTTAGTATACTAAAAATGTGATGGCTTAGAGCAGTGTTTAAATAATTATTTACACATTTAACCTTTTTATTTTCTTTTGATACTGGAGATTGAACTCAGAGGTGTTTTAACACTAAGCCACATCCCAAATGTTTTCATTGTTTATTTTGTGATAGGGTCTCACTAAGTTGCTTTGTGCCTTGCTAAGCTTCTGAGGTTGGCATCGATCTTATAGTCCTCCTGCCTTAGCCTCTGGAGTCCATAGGATTATAGGCTTGTGCCACTACGCGTGGCTCATATTTGACCTTGTTTGTTACTTCAATTGACTGCAAAAGGTTCATAAAATTTTTTCCAATCTAATATGCAATGTTCATACATCTTATCCAAAATGGTAACTTTTCATGTTCTTTAAAATCAACATTTTTGGAGGCTGGAGCGGTGGCTCAGCAGTTATGGCACTTCCCTGGCATGTGCGAGAACTCAGGTTCAAACCCCAGCAACACATGTATAACTAAGTGTTATCCCTTTCTTTCTTTAAAAGAAAAATCAATCTGTTTTTTAAGAGAGAATCAACTTTATTTAGTTTTTTATCTGATTTTCTTCGCTCAGACAGTTGTGTATGTAGTGCTGGAGTTTAAACCCAAGTCCTTGTACATGCCAGGCAAGTGTGATACTGTGTAGTCACCACTCCAGCCCTAAAATCAACTTTTAAGATCATACTTCTGGAACTTATTTATTCTTTTCTGAATATCAAAATTGACTTTTCTTACCCCATCACTCATGCTTTGAAGTGACAGTGAAGTCCTTGATTTTATGTTTAACCAGACACTTGCTTTAGATATCCAATTAAACATATTGTCCATACCACCCTTTGTCTGTGTTTGAAACAACAGATAATTTTAAGCATCTATTTTTTTCTCATGAAGTTATAGATATTGTCAAGTAATTCTTATAACTTGCTAGAAAAAAATCAGTTGCATAAATATTATTTTTAAAAATGAAATAAATTAATAGAATAACTTACGAATAACTTTTAATGACTTAGAGGCAGGGAATAATGTACATTCCTTTGTATCAGTAATATTCAGAGGATATTGTGAGTTGTTTTGGTGCAACGAGGATGAATAGAAGCAAAGCAATAAAGTTTTTTAGTTGTAAGAGGCAGATTTTGTAATTCAGGGATGCTGAAGTAATAGGAATTTGCAGGATTAGGGTACCAGGGAAATGGGAGCTTATATGTGTGTGTTGGGTGTGGAGCCAGCTGTCTATGTGGATGTTCACTAGTGCACTACAGATTTTTGCTCAAGCACTAGGTTACTCATGAGTAGTAGAAACTTGCTAGGCTTTAGTAGAGAACAGCTCCTGCAGGCATGAGACTGGGCAGAGCTACCAGAGGGCACCAAGTGCTGGGAAGTATTGGAGCTTGGAAAGAAGAGATTTCAATGAAGGTGAAACTTCAAGAAGGTCAATCCTTAGGTATAAAACCATGCCCTAGATTACTCTTAGAGTAAGAACCAAATTAAGCTAGAGCTACTTTAACAAAGAATACCACCAAGTGATCCAGGGTCCCAGGCTTCTTCCTTCTGTGTCTCTTCTGTCTTTAATGCATGGCTGTCAAGATCATCATGCTCCTCTGGATCAATTTTTTGAAAGGGGAAGAATATAAGGTTTGAACATGAAAGCTTTGATAATCAGGCTTGGATGGAGTGGACATTGTTTCTGTTCGTATTCCATTTATTAGAACTCAGGTACATGTTCATGCCAAACTCTATGGGAAATTAGAAAAATGATCTGACTGTCGGCTGGTAAGAAGTGAAATTAAGTTTGGTGATTAGTCCATTTCTGAAACACTCCAAAGCACATTGAAGAGTAGAGGACTACTGGGTAGCTGGAAGAAGGGAGAGAAGTCAGAAGTTTTCTATAGTTGTGAAAACAAATCCATCCTGAAGCACTCATGTGTTTCTATCAAGGAATAGCTGCATCCTCCTTACACTTTCCCCATTTCCCTCAGGGAGAAAATCTCTACATTTTTACGAACTCATGTCAAGTGATCTTGCTGTGGGAGCTATTGCACTGGCTTCACAAAGTTCATTTTCTCTGAGCCAGTACACCAGCTTCTCTGGCTAAGTTTGCTGTAGATCCACATAGATATCACTACAAGATCCGCCTGCAGGCTCTCAGTCCTTGCTGTCAGCAAGGAGAAGTCAAGTACCTGAAACTTTACCTTTTATTCTGATTAGGAAGATGTGCCTTAAGTTCCTGCCAATCCCGAAACACAGGAAGTCATATTTTGGAATTTCAGATACTTAATGATCAGATATGAGTCGTCACTTGATAGTTTGGTTTGGAACTTATATAAATGATTCATAATAAGTGTCATGCCATCAATGGTGAATGAACATAAAGAATAATATTGCAGAAGGCATCTACATATAGTGGATGGAATTATTTTCAGGTACTTTTATTGCTAAACAATCTGATGCACTTTTTCTGTTTTGCTCTGAATTGACACAAGCGCAAGATGGGTGTTGGTAATGAAGGGAAAGACTGAAAGAAGATCAAAGAGATGAAAATCAAAATATCAGAACGGGCAGTGTGTGGTGTAAAAAGAGCCATTCCAGATTAACTCAGGAAAATCCTTCTTTTGTCTTTGTTAATGGGGATGATCCCATTTGTGTGGAACACTAGAGTGCATTTAGATTAAATGTTCTCTTCGGCCCAGTTCATAAGCTCTTGAAGATCCTAAGCAGAGAACTGAATGATGCCAGGGAGCTTATCCTGAGCTTTGGAGAGATTATCCCCAAGTTCACTGGCAGGCCTGCAGAAGGTGACCTGCCTGTTATCTCAGAATGCTCCACACCATGGAGATCATCAACACCATTATGGCCCTTACCGCCTGTAAATGCCTTTAAGCGGCTTTAGATAGAAGATATAAGTCCTGGGCCTAGAGCAGAAAATTTCATCACCACATTTCTCTGCTGGGTTCTTGTTTAGAAACATTGCTCACATCTTTGGGTTTGACAGGAAAACAGCAGCTGTTTTCTGATCATTTGGCCATCTGTTCTTTATTGCTTATATTATTAACATTTACAAGGGCTAATTGGTATTTTAAAGTGACTAAGATGATTGATCAAGGAATACCTAACTATGTATATCATGATGCTTGCCTTATAATTTCCAGAGGCAACAACACTGACATCATATTATCACAATGCTGAAACTCTGCCCACCTGGCCATGTTCTCTCACTTGAAATAAGGAAACAACATAAAAATATTTGCTGTTTCTTTTTTAAGTTAACTTTACTTAACCAAATTCCTTTGTGACCATTCCTCATGAAGGCTCCCTGATCATCTGAGACAATGACAATCTCTTTATTACTCAAAAAGTATTTCAAAGTTCATCAAGATTTTTGAATTTTATTGTTATTGTTTTATTTTTATTTGTTTTGTATTTATTTGTATACCCTATTGCTACTGTGGTGTTTTAATAACATACTTTTGAAAAGTAAGGTCATATTCTATAGTTTTACTCACATCATTTGTAAAATGTTGGGTAACGTCTAGTCCTGCGTGGATATATCCTAAATGTTTGAGAATAGATAATGGTAGCATAAGCCAATTCCAAATAATAAAATAATGGCAGATTCTGCTCTTGGATTTGAAATGTGCAAATTGTTAAAATTGCTGGTTTATATAACTATGACTTATCAAAAACCTACTAGATGCAGTCATCTTGCCTAAATTACTATAATATTCCCCAATTTCTCTTGGTGTTTTTAGCCTTTCCTACACCAATTTGTCCTCTGCACTGCAAGTAGAGAGAATAATGCTTCCATAATGCAAATCCATTCATGTGTGGCACTGATTAAGATCTTTCAATAGTTCTTTATTTATTTCAATGTACAGATCCTGGCATAACATTTAAATTTCATTGTGATCTGACTTCTATAGTCATCCTTGCCTCTGCCATGTTTTCTATGTTCATCTAACTACATGTAGAAATTTACTTTCATCAAGGTCTCCTCTGCTTCCTGGAATTTGCATAGGATTCCCTCTCTGTTTAGAATGTACTGCTCTCATTTTTTCATCTGGAAAAAAATCCTATCAGACAACAAAGAGTCAAAAAAGTGTCTATCTCCAACCCACTGACTCCATTGGTTCTGGATTAAATGCCCCAATCTTGTGTTCTGCTCATACTCAATGTATGAACCCTTATCTCTCTGCATCACATTGCTTACTCAATAGTTTGCTCCCTTGCTATGTTTAATTAAGCTCCTGTATGGTGAAATTTATGTCTTCTATTTGTAGAGTAACCACAGATTCTGGCATTTAGAAAGTTTTCAGACTTCATTTGGTGAAAATAAATAAATAAATAAGAAATTACAACAATAACATCATTAGATTTCTAGTCCTTTTTCAGTGCTTACAAGGTAAGAAAAAAGTGTTCATGGCATCCATTGTATCATTCAGTCCTATACAAAAATCCTTGGAGGTAGGTACTGCTATTTTTTTTCTCCACTGATCGCATCATTGAGTTTGAAAGGAAAGATAATAATATCAGTTTTATTTGCAACTTATAAATGCCTTGAATTTCATATCAAAGACTGAACTTCATTTTAGTTATTGATTAAAGGATTTTGAAAAAGAAGTAAAATATATTTGACTCCTGACTTACTGAGTTATAGTAGGGCTATTTTGAAGGAGGAAGAGATTAGCAGCAGGAGTCCATTTGTAGACCATTTCAAAATTTAGATGAGAAATGACCAAGATACAACTCAATAAATAGCAGGGAGAATGGAAGTCCAGGAGTGATTACAAGGTGTACTGAAATTAAAAGTCCATGGAATTTCAGCATCAGATGCGTATAATGTTCAAGATGAGGCGATAGGAAGAAAGGAAGGCACCAAAACAAATTCTTCAGGTTTCTGTATGATATGACCTGAGCTATCTTCATTATAGTTGATTTAGAACATTGCCTTTTATCAGAGAGCTGTAGTCTAATCATGGAAACACTGTTTATTTATTATTGAAATGCGTTAATAGCATATTTGACTCCAAAGTTTGTATGAAAACCTTTAGTAACAATAATAGGTTTTGTGTTTTCAAAAAATAAGATTATTCTTCTCATGTAAGGATGAGCAGTTTCAAATTATTTGTCACTTTTTCATTTAAAAAATGAATTTTTATTTTACTTTTTTTTCTCTCACGCCAGTTGCCTGATAGCAAATCAAAATCTGGCTTCTGATAATCTGGAAGATTAGAGAAATCCAATGGATAGGACGAGGGAAACGAAGATGTTGGAAAGGAGGCTAACGTTAAGGTTTCTAGTCAGATAATAGAAAAGGGAAACAAAGAAGAGGCATAAAGCGATTCAGCATGGTGTTCATGAAACTGAGGTTATATCATTTCCTGATTTTGTATTGTCTACATTATCTCTTTAGGCAGGCTACAAAAAGTTGATGGCTTAGCTTAGATCAACTCCTCCCAAGGAAAAGTAAAATGTGGCTCTAAATTCCTTGATTTATCTTTTTAAACTTCAATTTAAATTTGTATGTAACACTTGAGAATTATTTAATCATTCAATTAAGGTTTTGAGAGAGGACAAGTGACTGTCTTCTTTTTAAAATAATTTGTTCTGATTGCAATAGTCAACATATCCTGGGTTGCACTGCATAAAGTCACTTCACTATCTGCTCCTTCACTTTACTTCATATTGCAATTTCTATTGTTATTGCTACATGTGATATACTATGCTATTCCCTTATATATGCATGTGTGTGCATGCAAATACTGATATAGAGATCGATCTCTCTACATTTTATTCTCTCTCTCCCTGCATATACATACTCTAATGCATATACATATATATGTATCCTCTGATATATTTTCTTATAAGATCTTCACTTTATTACATTTATTTTCTTCTTGGTTATAGGTTGTTGATGTAACTCTCCTGGATCCACAGATATTAAAAGTTGAGAAGAAAAATCGGCCAGGTAACCCTAAATAATGTTTGGGATATATCTCAATGTATAGACAGTGCCTGAATCAAACTAATACTGGCTCTAGAATCTGCTCAAATATCTCCTTCAACCCATTTCTACCATTACCACAATGCATAATGATAGAAATGGAAAGGACTCCATTATTACAATGAATTGGAAGGTTCTTTTTTTGATACTGGGGATTGAATCCAGGGATGCTTTGCTGCTGAGCCACATCCCTAGACCTTTTCATTATTTTTTTTAATTTGAGACAGGGCCTTGCTAAGTGGCTTAGGGCCTAGCTGAGGCTGGCTTTGAACTCCAGATCCTCCTGCTTTAGCCTCCCAAGCCACTAAGATTACAGGTGTGAGGCACTGCACCTGGAAAAAGTTTTTAAGATACACTTGACTCTTCTTCCTTGAACTCAGTCATTATCTGTCTATGCACTGTTGACATCCAATTTGCAACAGCAAAATTTCTACTGAAATGGTGTATGTTGAGGTGCATCACTAGATATCTTTTTAAAAATTTTTTATTGAGAGATTTATTATGGAACAACCATACAAGTTTTTAACAAAATAATATAAAATGTGTATAGATTCTGGATATTAGAAATACCTCCAGGAGTGCCCCCCCAATTACCCACCCTTATCCCTCCCTTCCCCTTCTCACAATATCTCTAAAAAAGTATTATGTTGTATAGCATTACACCTTATCTGGATTTAACACATGATACTAGACCACCTCTCTCAATGGCCAGGGTCTAACTAAATATCTTTTTGGGATACACTCATTTCTCTAGTCCCCGGGAGTGAGTCTGTTGAATTTACCATTGAATTCCTCCCCAGGCCTGGCCCTTGGCCAAACATAGCTTCCTCACCCAAGTGGAAGACAACTTACATTCAATAAAGGGGGTTGATTTGTGGCTCCACTGTCTGAATTTGGGGAAACTCTGCAGGGTCTCTTCAACTTCAGAGCAAGCCACAGAATCTGCTGAAGCCTATTTTGAAACTGCATCTCTGTCTATCTTTTCCTTTTTCCCAGTCCTGTTTGCTACATAAGGGCTATATTTTTGAGCTCTCCATGATAATACTCTCACTTGAAAATTTCCATCTCAATTTGTCATGTATCAATAATTTTTTGTTTTAAGGAAGAAACTTTAATTTTCCTATTATGTGTTCTGTTCTTCTAAAAGTAAGGAAGAAGCTACCCTATGAGGAGAGACTAAGAAATGCAAAGGTTATATTATTTTGAAAACAGATATTTTGACTGTATGTGAAATTACTGTGTGACTGAGTTATTTGCAAATTACATATACCTGGCACTTGAGCAAACCCAGTGGAATGATTATTAGTTCACTCTGTCCCAGAATCTTGACCTATAAGCTCAACCAAGATCTCTCTCTAGATCTCTCAAGCAATTAAATAAATTGGAGAAAGAATAGTATAAAGTTTATGCTTCTACTAATTTCATTTTAATGTATAATATGCCCAGATCCCTGATTCTTTGAATGCATACATTATATGAAGAGTTGGGGTAGGGAAGTTAGCTAAATTTAAAAATAACCAAATATATCTGCAGTTTTTTAAGAGGGAAGGACAGTGAGAGAGAAAGAGACAGAGAGAATAAATTTTTATTGAGTTTTTCACATGGCTCTCGTTGCTCTGACACTTAGTTGTGTATGTGGGTGCTGGGGTTTGAACCCGCATACTCACACATGCCAGACAAGCACTGTAACCACTGTGCAACCCCTCCAATGTATCTGCATTTTAATCTTCATGTTTTGTGTTTGCTAAAATTTTGTCAAGATTGTATATCAAGATTTTTAAAATTTATGTCATTATTCTTATTACTATGTTGATAAACCTCTATCTCAGTCATCTTTGTGCCAGTATAATAAAATAACCTACATCACACTTTATGAAGTAAAGAGCAGTTTATTTTATTTCTTAGTTCTAGATATTCCAGTTCAAGATCAAGCAGCTCTATGGGTCTCTGACAAGGATGAAACTTCATGTCAGTAACATGTGTTTGAATGCTCATGTTTGGAGTCAGGAGGCAGAGAGAGAACTGGTAGGGTCTCACTGTCCCTTGAAGGACACAATCTCAATGATTTAAGGAATTCCCATAAGAGTATACCTCTTAAAAGTTCACAGCATCTGTAATGTAATCACTCGAGAGAACAAACCTTTAATTGATGGACCGGTGGAAGATATTATCCATACTCAAATAAGAGCATTCCATCTCTGGCCCCCAAAGGTCCTTGTTCATCTCATAACACAAAATGCATTCATTCTATTGTCAACACTCTATAATAGTCAATGGTTAAAGCATTGTCTACAAGTTCACATCCAAAGTCTTCTCCAGGATTCAAGGCAAACTCAGTTGTGAACACCAATCAAAGTAAAAATCGACTTAGTTGCTCAAAAAACAACGGTAAGGCATGGGATAAATACTTATATTTGCAAGAGAAAATTGTAAAATAAGAAGGGATTGGCCCAAAGCAAGACTGAAACCCTTCAAAGAAAACACTAAAACCTAGACATACTTGTCTGGCATCCAAGGCACAATGTGGTGGGATATGCTCCCAAGGACTTGGGTGAACCCAGCCTTTCAGCTTTGCTGGTTGCTACCCATGTAGACACTCTCATGGGCTGGCTGACTCTGCACACTGCTGGGAAATTTCCTCAGCAGTAATTACATGCTCCTGGTGTTAGGTAGTAGCTAGCAATGAGCAGTGAAATGCTTGACAAGACCACAGGTTTAGTCTTGAAGTTTGCTTGAAGTTACTGCCAAGGCAGATAAGCCATGAAAAAGCAATAGTACACAAGTGTTGAGGGTAAACAAAGGCAAAAAAGATAATGGGGAGGGAGAATGCCTCAAGAACAAAAAGGATCTATGGGTCTATTTCTTTATAAGCCTAAAAGCTACTGGCACCAGGTGTCCCTTACTAGCTCAGAAGGGGGTATTCTTTAATAGCGCAGGTGTACTGAGGCAACTTCTGACCATTATTGACCCCAATAACCATTTTAATGTAGGATTGACTTGTAGATGAAGTCCCCCTATGTAGGATGACCACCATGACAGTTCCGGAGAGGACCAACTAAAGTAAAATATCCCACCGCCCCGAGTGAGGGAGGAGTTGAACACCTGAGTGGCAAAGGTTGCTGAAGGAGGACCCCAATTTTCAAATCAACTATAAAGCAGCCATAAATTTGGAGATAGCATTGTCTCCTTCGTCGTTCTCTGCTCAGAAATGGCACATTCTCTCTTGGAGTGCTCTCTGCTTGAATCTTACTGTGCTTTTACTTTATTATCACCTCTCTTTCACTTATAATAAAATTCTCTTGCATGACTTTTGTGTCTGACTTTAAATTTTGTCAGAACACAGGAACCAAGGTTTAGAGTTTCAGCTTCCTGCTTTCCTGTGACACTGGGAAATTATCTTTCTGAATTCTCCATTGCAACATCACTACACAGCTATGTTACAAACCATCCTGTTAGGTGTTCCTTGTAGGGACTTTGACTTTGAAACACATTTCTGGGCTTTCCAGACTTTCCTTTGAAATCTTGATGGAAACTATCACAGCCCCATAACTTTTACATTCTACATGCCTGCTAAATCATCATCTGATGCCAGAGTCCTTTGCTGGCAGAACACAGGAGAGTGGGTCCTGAGGCCATCCTAAGCAAGCAAGCATCCCTGGGTTCTGACAGGAAAGGATTTTCCCTGGAAAGTCCCTGAAACAAATTTGCATTTCCACATTTTGAGCCTGAGATGGGAGGGCGTTATACATTTCTACCTAGGTACATCTTCCTTGCTGTTCTGATACAAAGCACTTGGTTTCTTTTTTAGATGCTCATCTTTTTAACAAATGCATCCTTCCTGGCCAAACTTTTTCTGCCAAGTAATGAATTTCTCAGTCCCTTTTGGTCCACTCTCTTTGATCCTGATTCTTACCATAAATTTGACACAAGGCAGCCAATAATTTCCAAATTGCATCCTAAATGCTTTGCTTCCTTGAAATCTCTGTTAAATTAGTCCACCAACTTCAAGCTTGGCCTCCCACTAAGTCTTGGGGCATGAACAAAGTGCATCCAATTTCCTTGGCTTGGTGTAAGAAGAGTTGCTTTTTCTCCAGCTCCAGTAGAATCTCTATCCCTCATCAGCATGGTCTTTAGTGTCCATCCTCTTATTAACACTCCAGATTTTTAAGCCCCCACCAGAATTACCCATTAAATTCTGTTTACAGTAGTTTGGGCTTACTCCAAACTACAGTTTGCTTCCACAAACTCTTCTAAATTCCTCTTGCAAAACCAATTCCAAAGATTCCTCTATGTCTTTCAATGTAGTTACAATAGTGGTGCCATTCATTTTTCTGTATTAGCTTCATATCATTCTAACAAAATACCTTATATAGCTGCCTATGAAATAGATTTCCTTGACTTAGAGTTCAAATTCAAGATCAGGTAACCCCATTAGCTTGGGAAACTGGCAAGGGTGGTTCATTGTGATGGAAGTGTGTGTTTTAATAAAGGCTCATATTCTGATCCAGGAAGCAGACAGAAAGAGAAGATAAATAAGGTTTCATAATCCCTTTCAAGGGAGCATCCCAGTGATCCTTGGGCAACCCATAAATCTAGAACTCCTAACGGTCAACAGTACCTCCACATAGTACCATTATGGAGACACAGACTTGAGTACAGGGACCTTTGATGGACACGCTACATATTCAAACCATACTTTCTACAATGCCAGAACTTTGAGAACTTATACAGAAATTGCACTAGATTTAGTATACAAGGTCAACATTTGAACTTTCAAAAGTTATAAATAAGATAGAATTCAAGACCCTTTCTTTTCTGTGTTTCACATGAAGTAGACTGTCTTCATTCTATCTTCCCCAAATAAAGAAAAATGGTTAATATGATTGCTATTCATTGGAAAAGAAAAACATACATGGAAATTTTGAGAGTTTTCTTGTGATTAAAATTTATATAAATGCATTTGTAATACAAAAATGTTTCATTGCAGTATCATTTTTTTAAAGAGAGAAGGACAGTGTGAGAGTGAGAGAGAGAGTGAATCAATTTTTATTGAGTTTTTCACATGGCTTTCATTTCTCTGACACTTAGCTGCGTACGTGGGTGTTGGGGTTTGAACCCTTGTACTCCTCCATGCCGGGCAAGCGTCAGAAGCGCCGAGCCACCACTTCAGTCCCTGGAGTATCGTTTTTAACTATACTATAAAAATTAATTATATATATGTGTAAATAGCTCAAATTGGGGATAATAATGTATGTGTGTATATTTTTTTCTATACAAATTATAATAGCAATTGTTAAACTACCTTACAGCACAGTGCACAGGGTAGAGGAATGGGAGAGGAAGAACACAGTGAAAATATTTTCATCCTTAGACCTTTAAGAAAGCCTTCCTAGGACACCACAGTTTTATTCTGTTCATTTATAATAGAAGTATAAAATTTGAATTTTTTGGAAATTTCTGTTGAAAGATGAGCATTTATATGGAGTCAGGATGAAAATAGAAAATATATAACTAACTAATTGTGGTTCCTTTATAATGTAAATATAGTGAAAAGATTATTCATAGTGAATTAAGCAAAGACAACAAATGTTATGAGCAACATGAATTATATTGAATTCCTTCTATAAATAAGCAAAAGGCATTGTATTATTTTTCCAGTATTTTTACTGGTGATAATTAGGTTACATTCTTCCTGGATTTTTATGGAGTTTTCAGTGAAAGGAAGTCATCCCAAAGTTTAAATAAAATTATACACAAATGAATTTCTTTAATATTAAAGCCATAATACATTGAATTTGAATGTTCCTAAAAGTTGAAGGTTATATGTAGAATAGACCTATAAAACCTAGACAACTCTGTATTTATGACTTATTTCAGTAATTGATATGAAAGGCATAAATGGAACAGGAATTCAAGTTGATGTAAACCAACACACTACCAAGAAATAAAGAAGAAAGTAAAATTCTAGGTAGTGTGGGAGGGAAAGTTAGTTAAATGGATGCCCCAGCAACACTGTTCCTTTGCTCTACCACTTCCTTATTTTTTTTTTAAAGAGAGAAACAACTTTATTTAGTTTTTCACATGGCCTTCGTTGCTCCAACACTTAGTTGTGTACGTGGTGCTGGGGTTTGAACCCGGGTCCTTGAACTTGCCAGGAAAGTGCCGAAAGCACTGAGCCACCGCTCCAGCCCCACACTTCCTTATTTTTATAGGGGAAATTTTTCTTAAATGCACACATATACAACTGCAGGGAAATATTAGACTTTTTTGTTGTTTGTCATCTATAACATAGGTTTGAACCTCACTTGTTTTCATGAAAAGAAAATATCTAGTTTGAAGTGGAAAGAGCAGTAGACCTAAAATTTTAATTTCTGAACCTGAATCATAACTTTGCTCCTTTGAAGTGTATATTTTTGTTTTTTAATGCAGGTTGACTGTGGGAAAAGCAAATCAAAATTGGCAATCTATCCACAGGTGTGATCTAGAATTTACTGAAGACCCTAAATCAACACTCCTGCATTTTCAACTCTCTCTCTCTTTTTTTAAGAGAGTATAAGAGGGAGAAAAAGAGAATCAGTTTTATTTGTTTTTTCATGTGGCCTTCATTGCTGTGACACTTCTTTGTGTACATAGTGCTGGGGTTTGAACCCAAATCTTTGTGCATGCCAAGTAAGTGCCATAACCACTGAGCCACTGCTCCAGCCCCTCAAGCACCTCTTTTCACTGCAAGGGAAGAAGCATAATGATAGAAAAAGAATCAAACTAACCCAAAGCAAAACAAATACAAAGATACCAGTTCTACCTGTATCAAATGATTTAAAGAAATTAATTTATATTTTTCTCAAAGAGAATGGTGTTCTTTTTTGCCAAATTATATAAATTATTCATTTAAACAATGTCAGACATAATAATCTACTTTCTAAATTATCTAATAAAAATATTTGGATAATCCCTTTATTATTCTCAATTTGGACAATATAAGCTCGCTACAAACATACATTCTTAAAATTGAAAAAGAATATTCTGAATGCAGTATAAAAGGAGATGTAAAAGGAACATTTAACATATTCAGAAATGAGAGCTTTTTTGGTTTTTGATTGTTTTGAAATCAAAATTTGTGGTAGGGTTATTGGCATTAAAACGTACTGCAGAATTTTCTATATTATATCTGGTCAAGACAAAAAATGTTCAACATGTCTATGCAATAAATATACAAAAGAATATATAAGCAATGTACAAAGAACTTACAAACACAACATTAAAAGAAAACAAAAAATTAGTCAATCAAAAATGGGTAAAAGAAATAAAGACACTTCTCGAATGAAGTTAATACAAATGGTTAACAAATATATGAGAAATTGCTCAACATCTCTAGAAATTAGAGAAATGCAAATTAAAACTACACTGAGATTTCATCTTATTCCAGTTAAAATTGCAGGAATCAAGAATAAAAACAGTAAATGTTGGCAGAGATGTGGGGAAAAGGGTACACTCATGCAGTGTTGGTAGGACTGTAAATTGGTACAAACACTCTGGAAAGCAGTTTGGAGATTCCTAAGAAAACTAAGAATGGATCCACCATTTGACCCAGCTATCCCACTCCTTGATACATACAAAAGGACCTAAAATAGCATAGTATAATGATATTGCCACACCAATGCTCATAGCAGCACAATTTGCAATAGCTAAGCTGTGAAACCAATCAAGGTACCCTTCAATTGAATGGATAAAGAAATGGTAGCATATACACACAGAGAAGTATTACTCAGCCATAAGGAAGAATGACATTATACCGTTTGCTGGCAAATGAATGAAATTGGAGGATTTCATGCTAAGTGAAATAAGCCAGTCTCAAAAAAAACAAAGGTTGAATGTTCTCTCTGATATGTGGAAGCTAACCCCAAATAAGGAAAAGAACAAAGGAATAGTCAAAAGAGAAGGAAATGTAGGAAGGAGGAATGAAATAGGGAAAGTTAATGGAAGCAATAAAACTTAATTTTCTCATGTTCATATGTGAACATATCATAGTTTATGCAGCTCATTATCATACATATCAGTGAGTCACTAAAAAGCTATTTAGTAAATAACAGATCAGTAGAGGGAAGTAAAAGTGGGATGTGGGAAGTTACTGGTAGTTGAATTAGAATAACTTAACACTGCATGATTTTATAAAAATGTTAATGCTTATCCTATTATCAATTATATCTAAAAACAATAGGGGTTGGGAAAAAGGGAGAAGGGGAAATACTAGAACTAAGTTAAAACAAGATACACTTGAAAGCTTTTATAATTATGTCATTGTATATATTATTATCATATATATTATATAAAATCATTTTTCATAGGTATAAGATTTATGTCAGTATACTTAGGTATGTTAGAATAAATATACCCTAGAAAGAGAGGTATGGGATCAGGGGCAGGGGGAGGGAGGTGAGGGCTTGCTGGGGAGGGGATGTTGGCCCAATTATACTGTTGTCTTGTGTACATCAAGGAACTTGTGACAACAAAACCATCATTATATAAACTATAATGCACCAAACAATTAAAAGGTTTACAAAAAGAGGAATAATTTTAAAACATTATCTCCTATTTAAAAATGCATGTTCTTTTAAATTTAGATTTCAACTCAAGCTATCATATCCAATTACATTTTTTTTTTCAGTACTGAGGATTGAACTCAGGGAGCTGCTTTACCACTCAGTTATACTACAACTCTTATTTTGAGACAAGATCTTGCTAAGTTGCTGTGGGTGGGCTTGAACTTGACATCCACCTGCCTTAGTCTCCTGAGTCACTGGGATTGCAGGCTTGCACTACAGTGCCTAGTTTTAATTGTTTTATATTTAGTTTTTATTTTTATTTTTTAAAGAGAGAGAGAGAGAGAATCGATTTTATTTAGTTTTCATTTGGCCTTCATTGCTCTTACACTTCATCATATACGTGGTGCTGGGGTTTGAACTAATGTCCTCCTGCCTGCTAGGCAAGCACTGTAACCACCAAGCCATGCTCCAGCCCCTAATTATTTTGTTTTAACGTACATCTTTATTCACTAGCATCTTCTAGGTACGCTGGGGTATTTAAATGGTTGTCTGCTTTGATCAAGATGTTCTTTTTGAGAAGGCAATTATTTATTTTTTGTTTATCAAATTGTTGAATATAAAGTTACATACAATAGTCTTTTCTAATTCTTTGTCTCAGTCATATCTGTATTTGTATCTTTAATTTTCAATGGTATATTATGAGTTTTACTTTTTTCCCCCTTTATCCAGGCCTCTAAGGGTTTTACATATATAATTATTTGAAAGAATCATCTTTGGTATTAGTAGTAGTATCAGTGCTTTTAAGTGAATACTGCCATGTGCTGAGTTTTGATTCTTTCACCTCCTTTGTGACTTCAGGCAAGATGTCCAATTGCTCAGTGTCTGAAAGTCTTTTCCTCTAACTTATCAGAATATTAACATTTCCTCTTTTATAGAAATAAATATCTATAGCACTTAGAAACATGTCCAGTACAAAATATGAATTACATACTTAACTTTTTTTTTCCGTAAAAACCCTCCATTGATTTCTCCCTTCCTTTTCAGGTCCATTTTGATATTCTTTTTCCATTTAAAATTTTACTTTTAATAACTTTTTTATTTAGGGATTATTTATAATGGAGTCCCAAATTTTCTCACTTCCTCTTCTCACTTAAAAGCCTTTATGTGCTTCTTTGATTTCTGAGACTCCATGAGTAACTAAGTAAGGTAGTTTCATACTTCAAGTTCGATCTCTAGAAAAGTGAAGAATGTTTTGATTAAAATTATGAGGTGAGGGACATATATACATATTTCTTTCTGTCATCTTCCCAGAAACCCTCACTGCAAAGCTCTTTGTTAATATTTCATGTTTTACAGATGACATGGTGTTTAAATGTACCATCAATGCAATCAATACAATTCGCTATAGTGTTTTTGTCTGTTTCAAGATGTTGATAAATCTTAGAATTGTTCAAAGGATAATTAACCTGGAAAAATAATCATATGTTCAATTCTCATTCATTTATAAAGTCAATAAAAATAAAACTAAAATGCTACAAAATGTAACTTGGTTCAAGAAATATATTTTATCTACCAGAAATCTGTCATGTCTATGAATGTGACTTCTGAAGTTGTGTATGCCTCAAATAGGCATATTTTATTATTATGCTTCAGAGGCAACGCATTCTGGTAATGCTCTTTCATAAAGTATGTCCATAGGGACTTGGGGATGGGCTAAAGTGAATCAAAACCCATAGGGAACAATGTTTCCTAACCAGTGGATAAAAGAATATTGAAATATTGTCTCTCCCCTCTCTGTCCCTTCTGAGGATTGAACCCAGGGCCTCACACATGCTAAGCACCCTATTCACCACTGAGCTGCACCCCAAATCCTTCAAGATATTCACTTGTTAAGTAGTCTGCATTTGTAAATTTCATATTAAAAATCGAAGAAATAGAAAAACAATTTTTAAATTCCCTTTGAACCAAAGACATATGAGAATCTAGGGAATAGTTGGAAGCATAAGTCTGGATTTAGGAGAACCAGTGTATGACTCGACCAAATACTTTTGACCACTGTATATTAGTTTTAAACTGGTTTTGTTGTCAGTCGAAAATCGAGTAATTAGTTCTGGTAGTGGATCATTTGTTAAGGATAGTTATTGAGATATATGTTCATTACAAAAGTGGTGCTGATCTTAAAAATTCTTTTTGTGATACTCTTTAACATCAAAAATTATTTTCAAGTGCATTAGAATGTATCTAGTATCCAAAAGAACAGAAAATATTAAAATAAGGAAACAGTATATACAAATTGGGAATAAAAATTATTCACAAATCCCTCAATTCATTATTTGAGGAAGAGCTCTTCTAATTATCACATTGAATCTCTCTTACAAAAGTCATAATTTATGAAAATTATGAAAAGAATGTGACTTAAATTGCAGAGTACAGGAATTTCATAAGAAAACAACCATCATTAATTTTTAGATCATGATAGTGCATATTTGGCTAAAAGCTCTAATATTTGTATGTTGTCATTTTCTAGCCATTTATTTTTATTTTTAAAGAGAGAGGGATAGTGAGAGAGACAGAAAGAATCAATTTTTATTTAGTTTTTCATGTGGCCTTCTTTGCTCTGGCACTTTGTTGTGTATATGGTGCTGAAGTTCGAACCCATGTCCCTGCACATGCCAAGCAAATGGTGGAATCACTGAGCCACACAGCTCTAACCCTATAGTCATTTCTTGAAAAAACCAGATTATTATTTAATATATAATGGTAATATATTTGTTAATATATACACATTATATATTTTATACAAAAATCATATACATATTATTTATTTATATGCTCAAAACCATTGTCTTGCAAAAAAACAAGATGATATAATTTAAAATTTTCTGAAAACTAGACCAGTAATTTCAGCTGTCTTGTAACATATGTTGTTATATGAATAGACTTTAAATCTAAATAAAGGAGTAGGAAGTAAATTGGAATTCAGGTATTATTGCAAAGATCACTTATGTTCTTTATAGAATTGTATAGCAGTTTAGCAGATCACATGGAATGGGCCTTGCCTGAAGTACTTGCTCATGTTTTGAGGTAAGAGATGTGCATTTGGCAAAATCAATGCTGTGTTATGAAGAATAAAGAACCTGTCTTACATTCTCTATGAAGGGCCATGGATGGCAGATATACAACAAACCAAAAACGAAACTAAAAATATTTATATGACACAGTAATAAATGTATGCACTATGTTGAAAAGAATCTAATAAAAGAGTTTTGAAAAGTTTGAGGAAGACAAAAATCAATTGTTCAACACTACCTAGAAGTTTAGTTTGATTTCTGGAAACCCTAATGCAACTGAAGAGTGTTGCATCCTGATTGTTCTCTTAGGTTGAGTATTTTTCCCACATGTACTTCCAAAAAATAAATAAGCTAACTTCCTGAGCTAAGGTGTTGAACTATTGAAAAGTGATTGTTTCCATGATTTTAACAAAGTTAATGCAGTTATTGTTGATGGTGATATTTGGCCAAAATTTCAAGAGAATAAAGCATGTGTATCAAGAAACTAAATAAGAATATTTATAGAATGATTAGACCCTGCATAATTTTCTGTCATTTTAAATTAAAATATTTTGGTCTTTAAAGTAGAATATTTGCAATCTGTCTGTCTGTCTACTCTGTGACTTCCAGTGGGAAGTCAAAGCTCTCGGGTCTATGTAAAGTTCATATATCTTGTTTGTGGTCAGAGGTGCTTAGAACTACCTTGGAGCTATTGAAAGTGCTGTGGCCCAGATCTCACTGACACATATTAAATATGAAGCTCTGGGGATGAAGCCCACAATGTTGTATTTTTATAAGACTTTCCAGGTGATTCTAATGACCTGCTAGGCTTGAGTGACTGACATTAGGAGTTTAACATTTTCTTTTTAGTTTTCAATTTTTTTTAAAAAATCATATTTATCAAAGCGGAGATTTTGATTTTTAAAAATAACTTTACCATTCTAACTAGTTAGTGGCAAAAACATTACAATGTTAATATGCATTATTGTTGATACAACATAAAAATAGTCTAACATTTATATTCACTTATCTGTTTTTGTAATCAATTAATAATCGCTTATGAGCTTCAGCACATTAGGCATTTCAAAAAGTCACTGTATTTGAGGTTTCACACCACTACTTTTAGAGCATTACCTTGCCCTTAAGCAAGGAATTACAGCTTGAAATTGTCATTTAACTAATTGGTGCTTAAGCCATTTGAATACAGTTGTCCTCTCTCAATTATAATTCAGGTAATGAGATTGTCAGCTTCACAATCCTCTTTCTTTCACAGCATCTTATGAATCTTGAAAGACTGTAGGAAATAATGGTCTTCAGTATCCTGTTGCTTCTTGGGCTATTGAATCACAAGTTTCAGGTGAAAGATAGAGCTGGAACTTGTTCTGGATTCATTTCCATGATGTAATTTCATTCAAACATTCCTTTTATTTATCCAATTAACTAATTAACAATTAGTTAAAAATATCATTCTTAACTGAAATTTACATGGTATAGTGCTATGTGGTTTGTATGTTGGTTTTCATATGGATTTCACTAAAATACCATGATAATTCCATAAGTTAGGTACTATTTTCATTTTCTTTCAGAGTAAGATGAAAAAATTAGATTGAATTTCTTGCCTAAGCTCTTTCATCTAATAAATAGTGGTATGCTTGGATATGGTATTCTGAACCCAATTCTGTTGATTTTTCTTCTATATCACATAGTGATTTTTTTATATCGACAAATAATATATGTTACAAATTCTGAATTTTCATGAACAGAAAGTAGAAGTCATTCACTATACAGTTTTCCACCATAATAAAGGAACCTGCCATTTTCTCACATTTATCTAAGTATGCATTCAATTGTATGTTGTTGTAGACCTGTTACTTCACTATGTGCAACACCCTTATATGTAAGCCAGAAGACAGAGAATGAGTTAGGATTTGAATTTGGAATCTAAGTACCCATAGAATTATTTTTAGAGATTAATGGAATTAAAGCAGTTGAGAATTTCCAAGTTTAAAGCCTATTGCTTGGGAGCTGTAGTGGTGGCTCAGTGGTTACGGTGCTTGCCAGGCATGCACGAGTACATGGGTTCAAACCCCTGCACCCATGTACACAACTAAATGTCACGGCAATGAAAGCCATGTGAAATACTCAATAGAAATAGAGTCTCTCTGTCACTCTCACTGTCCTTCTCTCTTAAAAAAAAAAAAAGAATATCAGTTGGCAGAATTTTCTGTTCTTTCTTTTTCTTTTTTTAAAGAAAAGAACAGTGAGAGAGAGAGAGAAAATCAACTTTATTTAGTTTTTCACGTGGCTTTTGATGCTCGAACACATCATGTTGGGGTTTGCACCCGCATCCTCACGCATGCCAGGCAAGCACTATAAATCCTGAGCTGCTGCTCCAGCCCCACTGGCAGGATTTTCTATTTCATGGAGGGAGTTTTCCTGGAAGCTTTAGTAGGTGGTGAATTATTCAGACAATTCTCATTTTAGAATGCTAGAATTATGTTTATGATTTACATTTGGAAGATCTTGCAGATTGGTGATTAGATGTCAAATTTATTCACATAAATCATATATCCTACTGATATCAAACATTTTTGTATCCCTTATCATTATTTGAGTCTGAAATCTTCCGTTTTACCTATTCAGTTTCAGATTTGAATTTCTATTTATTTATAGTGACTACTGGATTTCTTACAAACACCACAAATTCAACATGCCTCAAACCCAATTATCTCTGCTGTCCCTCATTTATCGACACTCCAGTGAAAATATATAAACATATCCAAACTTGAATTTCCTGTCTTGGGAATTGCATCTTCATTCACAGATTAATGCCCAACTTTGAATTTACATATCATCCTTTCTTCCTTCAGTATTTCCCCATTGAAATTTTAAAATGGTCAGTCTAAAGTATTTAGGTTTTCATGTGGCCTTCACGGCTCTGACACTTCATTGCATATGTGGTGCTGGGGTTCAAACTTGCGTACTCACACATGCCAAGCAAGAACTACAACTACTGAGCCACTGCTCCAGTCCCACTCCTTAAGTATTAACACAGCCTACCATCTCTCTCTCTCTGTCTCTCTCTCTCTTTTAAATTTCCTTAAGGTTTATTATATTTGCTGCATTTTAAAAACTGCTTTATAATCCATAGAGCACTATATTCATACCAGCTTTCCCGTGGAGTTTTGCATTTGTGCTGGGTCTATCTCTCTTGAGAAATACTTTCCCTGTTGGTGCTAACTCTTGCCACTTTTTGGTCTCAGCCACTCTTCTTCTTTCAACCCAGTGGACAATTGCTTTGTCTTTCTCATTGCTGCTCTCTCTCCAGTTTGTTTTCACTTATTGCAGACTGGATACTACAACTAGTGAAAGTTTTTCTCCTCTCCCTTATCCATACTACATATTTAGAATGAAATCCAGAATAAAAATCTTCATTCATCTGACTGAGCTCCTCTCATTTTTCCCATTGCACACATTCCATGCTCTAGCTATGAAAATTTCCTCTCATTCCTTTCCCTGAGGACTGATGCAGTGTATCATAAATGATGCCTCCTCAGGGGGCTGTCCCTATCTCTCCACACTTAAATAGTCCTGCAGCCACTTTGTATCATGCCCTTGTGTTTTAACTATACGTGTAACACTCAGATCTTGTGCTTTCTTTTGTTCAATATCTGCCTGGTACTGGACTGAAAATTCCAGACCTTGTGTATGTTGTTTACCACTCCACTACCAGAGCACAGGTCACTGATGGAAACATAGTAAATACTAGCATTTGTCCTGGGAATTTTGTTGTTCTACTTGGAATGGTCTTCACTTATTTTTCTTCTGGGAACACTTTCTTGATCCTGAAACACATTTTCCAAATATTTCCTTTTCTTGACCACCTTGCCAAACAATTCAATTGACCCTTCCCTTTCTTTCTCATAATCATTGTTGTCTTCCTTTTTTGTAACTCTTATCAATATCAATCTTATTATGTGTTTTTCCCATTAGATTCTGAACTTTTAGGGAATCCAGAATATGTGTTGTTTGCTGTTAGTTTCTGTTGGCGTCAATTGTAAGTTTTCACAAGCGGTGCCAATATGTTGAGGGTGTCTGCATTATAACTCTGTGAAAAGTATTGCAAATTTCTATAATCATATTTTATTTTAATGTTGCATTTCTTAATTTTGTCAATATTCATGATGAGGTCATCATACAAATGTAATAGATAGCTATTGAGCTATTGAATATTGGAATAGTTTACACTCTTTATAAGAAAAGGTTATAAAGAACAGAGATCAACCACTGATACAGTACACTATTATACCAATAAAGTCCACAAACATGCTTTGTAGCAAATTGATGAAGTATGTTTGATTTACGATGCAAGTAAAACAACTCTCTGCCATCTGCACTGCTTGTGGAATACACAAATATTTCTAAATTAAAATATCTAAAATCATAGATGTGTTGGAATTTCATAAGGCTTACATTTACTAGGTATCTGTAAGTCTACAGTTTGGTTTGGTTTTGATGTGAAGGGTAAAGCAGATAAAATAGAGGAAAAAGGAAATGAAGAGTGTTAAATACAATACGATACACTGTCATGTTGGCTATTGCTTCATGATAATGAACTGCGAAGGGAATCAACCAGATGTGGTCCTGTAAATCTACTCACCTATGTTGAATATCTTCAGTAGAATGGTTTTTTTAAAGATTGTTTCATCATAATCGTGCACCAGCACAAGGAAGGGAAAACAGATGTACTTGTTGGCATACTCTATTGCCTTTCTTCCATTGGTTTATCTTCCCATATGAGGACTTAACTCTCTCACACTCTGGTTGACACCAGCCTGGAACCTTCTGGAAGGCCATATTCTATGCCTTATGGTTCTTCATTCCTATCTAAGTGCATGATCAGTCATCCAACCCAAAACTTAGGTCGTCTATTATGCTTCTTCTGAAGTGTAATATGGAGCCTTTACTCTTTATGAGAACAAAATGTAATTTCTTCTCTAAATGGAGTGTTACAAGCCCTATCAACCACACTATCTCTTATGTGGTGACAGGTACTATCCACACTGATGTCAGAAATGTACGCGGGACAAGTTATCGCTCTCAGTGCTGCGGTTGGCCCTTGGGCTGTAATTACTTCTTCTGGCTCCTGAGATGCCCAGTTTAAGATTTCCCTGATCATTATTCAGTGTACTGTTTGGCTTGAATTACTTCCTTGTGAGTGACCCACAGTTTCATCACTGAAGGCCTGAACCTTTATTGGCCTGCTTTTTAGGGTTGCTGCAATCATCCATTCACAATTACTGTTGGAACGATCACCCTTGGGTTCCAGATTCATCTTCCTTCACCATTGTATAGTAGTAACTGTAAGCCTATGGTATAATCAAGACTAAACTCAATCAGTACATAGATCCTCTTTTGGCCTGTGGTCAACAAGCGTGAGAAGGCACTGTGAGAAGAGCTGTGAACCCTTTACTCTAAGAAGTGTCTTCTGTTCCCAGGAATATAATTTCCAATATGTTTGAGACTAATGTTATGGGGGTAGACATGAAAAATAGTTTTTTTTTCAGGTTGATTCCTAGATATGAAAGAGAAAATGCCACTGTTAGCACAACATCCTCTGACAAAAATAATGCTTGCCTATGAATGTGGAAACAATGGTTTCATTTGCTTAATCCCTCATTCACTCCTTTAACATAATACTTATTTAGTAGGCACCACTGATCCAGGGAGAAGCCAAAACAGTAATGGAAAGCACAGAAATCATGTCCTCATGGTACCATTGTGAAGGAGGCACAAAAACTAAGCATCCAATGACAATTAGATACTTTCAGATGTGCTACATGCCATAAAGGAAACAGAGCTCTGAGACCGCTGATGCAGCTGAGATAAAACAACATTTTTCTAGCCAGAAAATGCCTCACTGAGCACAGAGAATTGATGAATTAATTCCAAACTGATATGAGAAGAGATTGCCTCACAAGATTTCCAGCACAGCATATGAGGAAAGAGTTGGTGTTTAGAGGTGTTGCAAAAGCACAGTGTTGTGATGGTGAGGGAGAGACACAGCAAGTGACCAACCCAAAGTCTAATATTAGTGAGGTCCTTGAGAAAACAAGCAGGGGGTACTACAACTTAAGTGAAGGAAGACATTTGGTATCTGACAAATATTAAACACTTAATATTCTTGTTTAAAGAAAATAAGAACATAACAAAATTGAGGTTATAAAAATGGGATTCATGGACATAGTTTTGTACCATTGGTGTGAAGATTAGACACTTTCTCTATTGTTACTTTATCTTTTTACTATAGTTATGGAACCAAGAGTGGAAGAGGGAAATTGAGGACAGTTTGGGAATTGGAATATGGGATGATTCTATTGGAGAGTAGGAAGGCAAGCTTCTTTCAAACATATATTAAGATTGTTTGGAAATATTTAGTGTCTATTAGGGATTTCTGATAAAAATTGGGAGACTAGTAGAATAGTGAAAGGGGAACAGAGAAGACAGGAGCAAAGAGAAAAGTTAGGTCCTGGGGAATGGAATTGACCAAGTTGTACTGTTATACTGTGTGAATGCACAAATATGTAACAATAAACACTACTAGTACGTATGATTTTAATGCACCAATTTAAAGAAATCAAGCAGAATCAATTAGTTTTGGTGGACTCTGTTATAATAAATGGCTAGATTTCTCCAGGATATGCAAAACCAAAGAAAGTATCAAGGGAAGGAAGCCATTTTGTAAGTTTGTGAATACAAATGTTGAATAATAGACTCTAAATTGTGTAGAAAGGAGTGAAGCCAAGAAATTTCTGTTGGGGAGAGGTTGAGCAGATTCATGCACTAGGGTTCTGGAAAGCTCAACTTTTGTACAAGTCAATGGACTGGTGAGTTCGAAAGGTTAGAAGTGGGGCTGGAGCGGTGGCTCAGCAGTTTCAGCGCTTGCCTGGCAAGCATGAGGACCTGGGTTCAAACCCCAGCACCACGTACACAACTAAGTGTTGGAGCAACGAAGGCCATGTGAAAAACTCAATAAGGTTGTTTCTCTCTTTCTCTGTCTCTCTCACTGTCCCTCTCTCTTTAAAAAAAAAAAAAAGATTAGAAGTGTTCATAAGAATAGAGTGAGAGAATACGCATGAGATGGACACTTGATATCAGCATTCTCTTGATGTCCAAGCTTCAGGTGATGACAAAGCTGATTGTTTTCCAAGGCAGTTTGGTGAATGTAAAGAGAATTTCAGTGCACAGGAAGAAATGAAGGCACTTAGAAACTTAGATATCAGATGATTAAATGCGTGAATGTTGAAGTCACTGAGAAAGATATCAAGAATCAGGAAATTGAGAGATGCTGGAGAGAAACAAGAGGAAGAAACTAGAAGAGAAGGTAACAAAATGAGGAACCTGTGTGGGGGAGGAGGAAGGAGTGGCAGAGTGAGCTGATATGCTCCTGGAATTTTCATTTTCAGTAAGGAAAATTCCTGTCAGGAACACTCTTACCCTGTCCTTTGGTCCTGCGGTGCATGGAATTTGAAAGAAAATTTAAGCTACTTTAGAAGATTGTAGGAGAATTTATGTCAAGGTGACAGAAGTTTAATTGCAATATTGTTCCTAATAGAAAATATGTGACATTTCAAAGATGATTTTGAAGCAATGAAGCCATTATTTTCTATTTGTTATTAAAATATATTAGATTTAATTTCTGTTTTATTAATATAATTTTCCCCACTCAACAGTCATTTGAATTGAAAATTAATGCCAGTTTGTGCCATTTTGCATACAAATTTTAAGCCACAGTTGAATGCCACAAATAACATATTAAAGTACAGTGTGTGTTAGTTTTTATACTACAAACTTGACAATTTTCCCCCTATCTCTGTGACAGTTTATAAGTTAGGGATATTAGATTGGAATCATAGAACTTGGATCAAATCTTATCTTTCCTTGTTACAATTTTATATTAGACAGGTAACCTCTAAGCCACAATTTCTGTTCCTTTAAAATTAGGTAATGCTTGTTGTAACCTGAAGTACTATGACATAGGACAAGGAATTTAGTGATTTGCATGAGACCACTTTTCAGAAAGTTGCACAAATGAAATATATGGTTAGTTATACTGAGTCTCAGGAATATTCAAAATATACAAAATTAACATAACACACATCCTTTAGTAGCCTCAGTTGCTGTGTATGAAGGATACTTACTGAGGGTAATAACTGGGAATAGTGCATTCCAAGGAATGGGACTCTGTGTTCCTATGTGAAAGGGCAATTGGCCATATGATGTAAGTGCCCTTAGTAGAATTCCTTTATGGGACTTTAATACTCCCCATTTAGGAGACAGCTTCCCCGGAAAACTGATGACGTTACGTGAGCTTTGTTTCTGTGATGCTGATGTTTTTGAATCTATGCCATTTTTGGGTCTTGTGATTTCACATGTTTCTGTTATGTGAGCTGTGCACAGGAGAGTGATCATGCATCCTAATAGGACAGCCTTATGTGGCCATCATTTCAAGGGAGCGCTTCAACAGGTTAGACACCTGGGCACAAATTTCACTGATTTGTCTCTGATGTGACTTTATCCCAGGAATGCCTTTCAGTCATTGAGGGGAGCCTGCAACCTTTTCTTGCTTGAACTTTCTTCCTTTTTTATGCCTGTAAGAGGATGGAAACAGAATGTAGATTTCTGCTGGAATACCTAGTTCCTCTGTTCTGCTGTCGCCTTTCTTAGGTCTTGAATGAATTTTTATACTCACATAATATGTATCATGATTCACTTGGGAGATGCAAGGGCTGCTGTCTCTGCACTTGTTTGCAGATAACACCAGCAAGAAAAGGGAACTCTCTCTAGCTTTCTTACATGCCTGTCACCTTGCCCCACACAATTATTTGTAGCTTGAAAACAACACCACGTTAACACACACTTCCATGGTTTTAAATATGTGACATCCTCTTCTTGGATCATATCCCTATTTCCTTGTCTAACTCCTCTTCTTCTTAGAGTCAGCTTGTACTCCAGCATTTTTATGGTTGTTAAATGTAGGTTTTTTTCTCTAACCACAACACAGCATGTTTAGTAAAGAACATGCTATACATAAATCCATTGCAGATTTTAGTTTATGTATTTTATTTACAACTTCAGTCAGAGAGCTCCTTGTGAATAAGAACTGAATCCTTTGCATCTTTTTATCCATAACACCTTGCTCAACCCTAGTATCTGTTTAGTAATTTGACTCTATTGATGAGGAATCTGAGAAACAGATGCAATGATTTGTCTGAGGTTAGAGAGTCCAATGCAGGTACAGCTTATAGCTTGTATTATGACTGTTGAAGCTAATTCTTTAACTACTAAATTCTGGTGAAAGTCAATTAAAACCTTTCTTCCAGATGTACATTGACTCATTTTGCATTTTATTCATCTAATGTTGAGTCTACTCCAGGTACTCAGTGCTTTGCTAAACAGAGGGAATCAAAGATAGGACACAGGCATGGTGCCTGCCTTCAAAGTTTTTATCTTTTCATCTGCAATCCCACGTTCATTGCAGCACTACACACAATGACAAGAAATGGAAGCAACCTGAGGGCTGATCAGCTGATGAATGGGTAAAGGAAATGCTATCTACTATGTATAACTGTAATGCTTTTATAAAAACATTTTTAAAAAGGAAATGTGGTATATATAAACACAATGGAGTACTATTCAGTCATAAAAGGATGAAATTCTGCTGTTTGTGACAACATGGATGGAACTGGAAATCACCTGTGGTAAGTGAAAGACGGACAGGCCCAAGAGTACCTCGTATGTAAAATGCAAAAAGTTTATCTCACAAAAGTTGAAATAAAATGGTAGTTATTAGGGACTGGGGAAAGTAGGGGAAGGAAGTGTGAAGGTAGACAAGTTACAGTTAAGTAGGACCAAGAAGTTCTGGTTGGCTTTCCACAATAGGGCAACTGTAGATAATTATAAAACATTATATATTTCAATAAGCTAGAAGAAAGGATTTTGAAAGTGTTTACCATAAAGAAATGATATTTGAAAAAATAGATATGACTTAAACATGATTTAAACATTATACAATGTATATGTGTATTAAAACATCACATGCTTCCCCGTTAAATACATAAAAATATACCTTTATGCATCAGTTAAAATAAATTTAATCAAAATTTAAAAAATAATATAAGATTTATCTTAACTTTTTAAGAAACTTCTCATGATCTTATCCTTATTCCTTCTTTGGTTACCTTGTAGGTCTACTTGCTCTCTTGGCTGCAGCATCACTGTTTCATATCTAATATGCCCCTTACAAAACTCACAGTGCTCCTATTTGAAACTGAATCTTTTCTAGGACATAATGTATATTTATGACTCTCCTGCCATCAACCCCTTCATGCTTCTGGTTTTTATTTTTCTATATTCTGTTTCTTCTCAGAAAGAACATGAAAATAATATATTATGGGGTAGAATTTCCCTATTGTAGCCCCCAAACTGAATACAGCAAGTAGTAAATACCTCTGCATTCTAAAAATACTATCCAGGGAAATTCTACACAACCCACCTCAAGCACAGCTAAGAGGAAATCAATGAGTTTTCATAACTCCTTGTCCAAGTTTTCACCTACCCTATATTAGCAAAAGGCTACATTTCATTGAGAAATTCGGAGAGGGAGAATTATTGATTGGAAGAGAATTCTTAGTATATTACCTCTGTTCTGTTGCAGAGGGGCTTGGTTTTGAGTATCTTTCTTCAGGCTGATGGGGAAGGTTCCAAGGAAACACAGGAGGAAGGAATAAGGAACCTATTTTCCCTAGCTGGAAGCCTGTTGAACTCTCAGGCAAATCAAATGTGATCTGACTAGACTATAAGGACAGAATGAAGGAGGGACAACTCAATCTATCTCTCAAAGATAGAAATGAGACATGAATCAAAAGATGGTTATTCAATTCTTGGGAGAAGATTTTAAAAGCAAGAATCTTACAAGAAAAACCCATGATGGATAAGACTGAAGTAGGGGAATAAACTTGTGTACTAAACTTTCAGTTTGGGAATTTATAAGAAAATGTGAGTTAACTGTGTCCCAGGGAGTAAAACAGGGGTCGTTGAACTCCAGCTTCTATGAAGATATCACTGGAAGGAGAGGGCAGATATGAGAAAGAAGGAACTGACTGGTGCCTTTAAAGTAGCCAGCTGGAAAGAGTATCCTTTACTCCAGCAACATTGTGGTAGAGAAATTCCTATGTTTGTAGATAGGGAGATGGGTTCTGAAGGACATGTGAATACAATCAGTAAAAAGCTATAATTTGGAAGCTCCCATGACAGATGGCATTAATAGGCAAGAAAAAAAGAAGAAAGAAAGAAAGAAAGAAAGAAGAGAAAATATATTATAAATAGCAGGACTTTTGTTCATGTTCCCTTAATATACTGTTACTTGTCCTAACCTTCTAACCTTCAAGTTACTAATAAGAAGAAAAGGAAGTTATAAGAAAGAGTATTTAGGACTGGTGGCATTGTCCATTGGTAGAGTGCTTGACAAGCATGCACTGAGGTCCTGGCTTCAATGCCCAATACAATAAAATAAATAAATAAAAATTGATGAATATCTCTTTTCTAAAACAATTATACCTAAAGTGGATAAAAGGGAAAACTTGAGGACTGGCCATTCATCCAATCATGCACTTATCTAGAGAAGAGAGGAGTCAATATTGATTGGCCAATTATATAATTAAGGGAGGGAGAATGTTGATTCATATGAGTAAGAAAGTCAAAGAAAAATGATCTGTTCTTTGTTTACGTAGCAGTAAGTTCACACTGTCACATAAATGAAAAAAAATAAAGGAAAATGCATGTACTCTCTACAAATAGGTTTGTTTTGCTGATATGTGTCTTTCACCACTATTTTCCTGGCTCCATAACTTCTGCAAAAAAATCACTATTTATTCAAAATTATAAGTATTTATATCAGTATGTTTTTAATAATTGATAGTCAATTGATATTAATTTTTATATGTGATACAAAATATTATTCATTCATTTATAAATTCCAAACATATATGAGCTTTTATATCACATATAACTATTTATAAAGAACCCAAAGATCAGAGGTTAGATTAGATAAGTCTCTTTACATTATTAAGTGGTATAGCAGAGACTTATAAACAGAAATCCCAACTGAAAGTCTCCTGTTTCTAAGAACTCACCAGTTTAGAATATCTACACTGAGTCCAAACAGATTTTCCTGATTGGCACATGACATGCTATGTGTTGATTAGTGTTTATTAGGACATAAACTTGAGGCTGTTGATGGTTGCTCTTCTTGACTGGACTTTAAGCCTCATGAAGTCACTATCCAAGGCTGTCTTGTATAAGGGAGTCACCTCCAACACATAATGCAGCACTAGAAATGTATAGATACTTCATAGTTACCAGCCAAATTTGAGAAATGAAACAAGTCCTATAAATTCTAGGTTTTTCCTGACAACATAGAATGAAGAAGCATTTTAGAATGGATTTAGGAATTATAGAAGTATCTAAAGCTTAAGAGTAAAGTTTGGTAATAAATCCATGAGCAAAGTGAGGAGATTTTATCTTCTTTTTCTTTATTAGTGACATTATGGCTGTTCCATGACATAATTATCAACAAATCTTGGAAAGTATTTCAGTTAGGGAGTCTCCTCTGATCAGTCATTTTTCCATGAAAGAAAGAAAAGTGTTGGCTGTAATGACAATAATGAAATGAATTCCTTTTTATTAAGTAATAATTTTATAATGAAAGGTTCCATATTTTAAAGTGAATGCAAATAAAATGAATGACATAATTATAAAGAATAATGATACCGAAAGAATAAGCACATTGTCTACACAGGATAAGAAAGAGAACATTGTAGATACTGCTGAATTTCCCTGTAGTTTTTTCCAAATATGCCATTTTTCCCAATACAACCTCCCCTTGATTTATACCATCTCTTATCACAAAAATTTTGTCTGGCTTTGGTATTCTTGAATATCAGCTCTTTTTTTTTTTCAATACTTTTAATATGTCATTCAATTCTCCTGTCTCAACAGGTTTCCAGTGAGAAAAATCTAGTGAGAGCCTTGTAGAGATTCCCTTATATGTGACAATTTTCTTTCACCATACTGTTTTCAAAATTTTCCCCTTGTCCTTTTCCTTGGGCAATTTCATTATAATGTGTCTCAGTGAAGATATCAAAATGTTCAAATAGGTTGGGTTTCTTTAGATATCATGGATCTGGATGTTCCATTCCTTTTTAGGTTTGGAGAGTTTTCTGTCATTCCTTGAAAAAAATTTTCTGATACTTTTCTCTCTTTCTCCATTTCTTTTTTTATTTTTCATTGAGAAATTTATTTGTGGCACAATCATGTAAGTTTTTAATGAAATAAGATCATATGAATATAGATTTTGAAAATTAGATTTACCCCCAAAAGAGCCTCCCCCAATTACCCACCTTTCTAAAAAATGTATTAGGTTGTATAACATTATAACTTATCCGGATTTAACAGGTGATAATAGACCTCCTTTCTCAATGGCCAGGGTCTAGTTCCAGCCTCCACAGGTGAGTGAAGACATTCAACCCTTGACTCTCTGGGTTATGCTGATTTCACTCAGCATAATTTCATCCATAGTCATCCGTTTACCTTCAAAGGCAGCAATATCATTGTTTCTAATTGCTGTGTAAAATTCCATGGTATATATGTACCAGTTTTTGGATCTGTTCATCCAGTGAGGGACATCTGGGTTGTTTCCATAATTTAGCTATTGTAAATTGAACTCCTATGAACATAGATATTGCTGTGTCACTGTAATGTGCTGATTCTAAATCCCCTGGAAAAATACCCAGGAGAGGAATAGCAGGATCATATGGTGGGCTCATCCCTAGTTTTTTGAGGGTTCTCCACACTGCTTTCCAGAGGGGCTGTACCAATCTTCAGCTCCACCAACAGTGTGTTACTGTGCCTATGTCTCTACAGCCCCTCCAACATCTATTATTGTTTATTTTCTTCATTTTTGCCATTCTGACTGGCATGAGGTGATATCTTAATGTAGCTTTCATTTGCATTTCTCTGATTACTAGTGATTTAGAGCACTTTCTCATGTATTCATTGGCTTGATCAATGCTTTCTATTAAGAAGTTTCTATTTAGCTCTTTTGCCTGTTTATTAATTGGGTTGTTTGTGTTTTTGTAGTCGAGGTTTTTGAGGATTTTGTAGATTCTGGATATGAGTCCCCTGTCATAGGTATCATAGCCTATGATTCTCTCCACTTCCGTAGGAAACCTTTTGACTCTTCTGATTGTTTCCTTGGCAGTGCAAAAGCTTTTTAGCTTTATGGCATCTCATTCACTGATTTTTTACTTTACTTCCTTCACTTTAGGAGACATGTTGAGAAAGTCTTTGCCTACTCCCAAATGCTGAAGTGTTGGACTTAAGTTGTCTTCCATCAGTTGCAAGGTATCTGGTTTAATTCCTAGCTCCTTGATCCATTTTGATTTGATTCTCACGCAAGGAGAAAGATATGGGTCTAATTTCAACTTTCAGCAAGTGGCTGTCCAGTTTGTCCAGCACCATTTGTTGAAAAGGCTGTCTCTCCTCAATGTAATATTTTGCACCCCTTTGTCAAAAATCAGATGCTTAAAGATTTGAGGGTTTGTTTCAGGGTTTTCTATTCTATTCCATTGGTCTTCTTTCCTATCTTGATACAGTACCCTGCTGTCTTTGTTACTACAACTCTATAATACAGTTTTAGATCTGGTATGGCAAAACCGCCTATTTCATCTTTCTTGCTTAGTAATGTTCTGGCAATTCTAGGTTTCTTACTGTTCCAAATGAATTTGAGAATTGCTTTTTCTATGTCTGTAAAGTACGACATAGGTATCTTTATAGGGATAGCAATAAATCTACATAGAGCTTTTGGTAGAATGGCCATTTTTGTTATATTAATTCTGCCTAACCAAGAGCATAGGACATCTTTACATCTATGTGTATGTAACTTGCTTCACCTGATGGTGTTCTATAAGTTTCGTATGTGCCAGATGTTCCTCAGATAGCCTATGCCCAAACAGTTTCTTTCCTAGTTTCTTTTCTTCTGATTTGTAGTTCTCAGAATTACTGCATAATAGGCAGGGAATACAATATTGTGAGATACTGATGAACAGCTTGAAGCAACCTGGGCTTTTTTTCTGTCCTTCCTAGGGAGTAGAGTATGCTGAATACAGAGGATGAACCCGGATAGTCTGGGCTTTGTTGCTTTTCAAAATTTTAGCCATGTGGTCATGTTGTAGCTAACATATACAACCTGAGGATAGGAATGAAGGTGGGAATATCGTTTCATTATCCACAATATTTTCATTCCAACTTTGTTTCCTTATTTACTAGCTTTGGACATTTTCTCTTTTCTTGTTTTTAAAATATGTGCTTAAAGAAATACCTTTCTAAGAAACAGTAAGAAGTGATTCTGTGTTGGCAGAGGATTGAAGGTTGGGTGTCTTATTGGTTCTTTTTTTTTTTTTCCTTTAAGAACGAGGGGACAGTGAAAGAAAGAGAGAAAGACAGAAGCAAGTTTTATTTAGTTTTTCATGTGACTTTCTTTCTTCGGACACTTGGTTGTGTACGTGGTGCGAGCGTTTGAACTGGTGTACTCGAGCATGCCAGGCAGCGCCATAACCCACGAGCTACCACTCCAGCCCCATCTTACTGGTTCTTATTACAAGAACATCCTCTTTATTTAATTCATTGGCTTGCTAGTTTTTTTTAAATTGTTGTTGCTGGTATTTCTCCTCTTTCTCCTCCTCTTCTTTTTTCTTTGAATTAAGGAATTGGTGTTTCTTTTGATTTTGAGATCCCCTTTTGTTTCTTTACCAAACTTAATTCCACCACTTCTCCTCTTTCCTTCCACTACAACTCCATAACGCCTCCTCCTCCCATCATCTTCCTCCCTCTCAGACATTGTGCCTTGCTTAAAAATCTCCTGCTGACTCCATACATCTTTAGGTCCCTTTCCTTCATGTTTTCCTGCTTTCAGTGATATGTCCATTGAATCTGACTTCTTCTCCTTGAGGTTCAGATTTTCCCAGGCCTTGATTGTCCTCATCTTCTTTCTGCATAATTTAATTCAAATTTTTTTCTGCCCTGGAAACAAATCTGACTTTGCTGTCTTAGTATTTGTGTTACTAATTGCAAGAAAATTAAAGCGTGCAATCTTTGTGAATCAGCCTTACAATAAAGTGCTTTATAGTTGGTTATATTCATTTTTTGTGGTTTTAGAAGATATGTGGAGAAACTGGATTTGGATGACACATATTGTTCTGTAAGAACTCTTTCTCATGTGTTTAAAAAATGTGTGTATGGTGAATATACTTTCTATAACCTAATTCAATTTCTCTCTATTTTCAGTTTTATTTTTTAGGAGAATTATATCTTTGTGGATGCTTGATTGTTTTGAATTTCTTTAGAAAAGACAGTACATGTAATTTAAGAATTGGGCTTACATATTTTCTCAGAAAGATTTGCCTTTGCTTTTGTCAGTAGCTCAGTTGAGAGTGGTGGTATTTATTTTACTTTATTTTTTAAGAGAGAGGAACAGAGAGAGAGAGAGAGAGAATCAACTTTATTTAGTTTTTCATGTGCTTTTCATTGCTCCACAATTCGTTGTGTACAAGATGCTGGGATTCAAACCTGCAGCCTTGCACATGCCAGGCACACGCTGTAACTGCTGAGCCACTGCTCTAGCCCTGGTGGTATCTATTATTTGAGTTATGCTTACTTTGTTTTTTATTAATGTCTACTAATTTTTATATATTAATAGTGTTGAGTGTGATATTTTGATATATGCATGCAGCATGAATGATAAAGTCAGGGTAATTATTAACTTGACCACTTTAATGTATTATGGCATTAAAAGACCTGGAGGCTGATATCAGTCCCTGTGAGGGACACTTTCATGTTCTTCTTACTTCTACAGCACACTGCTTTGGGAACAAACTGAAAGTCCTGGTGTTTACCACCACCCTTCTCCTTATCTATTGGTCAGTTTTAATTACCGTCCTCTTATTTTATGTATCTGTTTAAAAGAAACCTTCTTCATTTCTTATATTTTAGTTATGCTTGGAAATGCTGTTACTTTGAGGGGGAAAGTGGGTCCAAAAGTCAAATTTAGCCAAGTTTGTATCTTCAGCCATCTCTTTATTCTAAATCATGTGTCTGCAAATATTTTCTTCCTTTGAAACTCCTTAGGGAATGTGAGATTTTTGTTTTGCATTTTCCTGTTATATACGTTACCATACTGCTGAGTTGGAGAGTTAGTCTGAAAGGTATAGTCCACCATTATTGGAAAATCAAAAGTGCTTTATCTTTTTTCTGTTATTGCCAGGGATTGTTGATGAGAATTTCAGCTCTATCTTGGTTTGTTTAACACCAAAAAGCAGATATTATTATAACTGACTTAAACGGCAAATGCTTATGAAAATGACATGACATTGTTTCCATTTTATTTACTTGGCTTTCTTACTTTGTGCTTAGCACTTAATTCCAGCATCATTTTTCATCTCCTTGAGTAATACTCCAAGAAATTTCTTTTGCTGAATTTCTGCTGTTGTTAAGCACTTTGAGTTTCTTTTAGACTGAACATGTTTCTATTTCATCCTCATCCTTAAGGATAGTTTTCTTTGATGTTCTATACTTTTACTAACACATGTCAATGTGAGGGTATGTGTATTGTCCGATTTGGAATTATCATGACTACGTAATCTATACACTCATGTCTTTCATCTATATGGGAGAAATTCTCAAAATGATGTATTTGAATGATGTATTTCTTGGACCTTCTCTAGTCTTTCCTTACGAAAATCCAATTCGATACCTTTTAACCCATCTTACTATGTCTCCTGCATCAATCTCTTTTTTATATTTTTCTTTTTCTTACTACATTTTGACTTTAAAGTTCCTGACTTGTCTCCTAATTCTGAAGTTCTCTTCATCTTTGCCTAATCTAATCAATAGCATATAATAATGGAAAATGGCTTTTGTATATACAAAACTCATGTTTTAATCTTACTTATGCTGGTTAGCAGTTATGCAATTTTAGCACATGTCTTAGCCTTGTATCCCCATTTTCATTATATGTTAAATGATAATAGTAGTAATACATATTTCATGGTTGCTGTAAGGAATAAATTAATCAGTCAAAATAAAGTGTTCTGAAGAATGGCTGACACGTAGTCAATGCTCATTAAGTGTTAGCTACTGTAATTAATGGTCTATATTTTTAAAAGAGAGGGACGGTGAGAGAGAGAAAGAGAGAGTATCAATTTTATTTAGTTTTTCATGTGATTTTTGTTGCTCAGAACTTTGTTGTGTACATGATGCTGGGGTTTGAACCAGGCAAGTGCCATAACAGCTGAGCCACCGCTCCAGCCCCCTCTTTTTAAAATCATTTTTAATTGTTTCTTTTGTTCATGACTTCAGTTTTGCTTTTATTTGTTTAACTATATATATATTATTTATTTTATTGTGTCCAGAAAATCTAATTTAATGAATCCCCATGATAAAACTATGAATAATATTTAAAAATTACATCATGAGAAGTATGGGCTTGTTATCACAAAATTAACAGAATGATTGAATTGAGTCATAACCAGCCCACTATATTTTGGGCACCTGTGACCTGGTCACCATTAGCTTTAAATATGAATTTATACTATTTTGGGAACATTTTTGAGAGATCTTAATTATACTGAAATTTTTGTGAGTCTGATTTTACTATTTCCTTTTTTATACAAACGTTATAATGGTGTTTTCTTGTGCATTTTTTATCAAGTATTTATTGTTTCATTTTTTTCCACTCCTGTGTTTCCTGAGATGAGGGTACAATTCCTCAGAAAGGATATTAGTTTATCAGCATCTAAATGTGCTGCCTTGTGACAATTCTCAGTTAAATGTTGGCTTAGAGGTTTTTCAAATTCCAAATCAGATGAGGATCATCACAGAATTTTGAGTTTTTAGGTAATATATTTGACCTCTCATGGGAGATTGAAAAATGATCACCAAAACATATTCATATCTTAATTCCTGGAACCTGTGAATGATACTTTACTAGGAACAAGAATATTTGCATATATGATTAAGAACCCTGAGATGGGGAAATTACCATGGATTATGAGGCTGTCTCAGAAGGCAACTACACATACCCACACAGGATTTGTGCAAAGTAGATATGGAGGTGGAAGACATTTTAAATAAATACAGAAGAGGGGAAGTAAATGTGATCAAGAGATAGAGATGGGGATGATGCAACTACAAGCCAAGGAATATCCAAACCCACAAGAAGATGAGCAATTAAAAAAAAATGGATTCTCTCCTACAACCTCTGATGTGATCATGATCCCAATGACAGTTAAATTTTAACCCAGTGGTACTCTGATTTCAGACTTCTAACCTCCAGAACTGTAGGAGAGTAATTCTATTTTGTTTTAAGCTTCATACTTTGTGGTTACTTTTACAGCCACCACAAAAATCTAAGACACTGTCCATTCAAAATCAAATTAGTAAGATTCCTGTGCAAAGTTTCTGGTGGTAAGATTAACAAGTAATAGGTGTTGCTTGATGAAATTTATATTTTTCATCATATTTGTAAAATATTATCCATATGATTAAGAAGGGTTCACATGTTTACTAAAGCTTCATTTAGATTCCCCTTTCATGGTCCATTACAGTGACTTGGCCAACTCATTTCACACTGGTCTTCAGTGATCCAAGGAATCATAGAATTCAAAAAAGATATATGTGAACTACCACTGTGCAGTCTTAGCATCCTAATGTTTCTTCAGACTGACCACGACACTCTTTTTCAATAAATCACTAGCTTTGAAAGCTAGTTGAAATTTTATATTATTTATATTCCTAGACTTTTCTTTTATCCTGTAAAAGTTTAGCTCCAAGCAACAACTGGTTACTTCACTAAAAAAAAGTTTCAACAATTATGCCAATAGTGGGCTCTGCTGCCTTTGATTGGAAAGGAATCTTATCAGAACCATTGAGAAGGAAAATTTTGCATCTACTTCATACATTAGTCTTCTAAAGGCCTTTGATCTCTGTAAAGGTATTCATGGTCTAAATAACCACTACATTCTTGTAGAAATAAGTGACATCTGTATTTAAAATAATTGACACCCAAGGGAAAATTTATGAAATGTAGAAATCTTTATCCACCATGTAAAAGTTATTTTTAGATCAAACATTGAAGGTGAATAAATTATTTTCTCCTTCTTTAAAATTAGTATTTATGTATAAGAAAATCTATTCATTATTAAATAGAGAAAAACACTAAAAAGAAGGATAACTCAAGTGGAGGCAGTCTGTCAAATGTAGTCACATTTAAAATTTTCACCCCTTCCAACTTATTTCAAAATAGAAAAAAAGGAGAGAGAAGGAAAGAAAACCAGATGGTGCATACAAAGCAGCAACATATGATGACAAATTTAACTAACAAGCATTTGCATCTTTTAACATAGCACCATTTCCACCTAAGTGCAGATAGATAGGTGAATTCCTTGAAACTAATTTTTCTTATCTTGAGTTTAGGGATTCATATAAGAGATTATTTTATAAGGAATTTCTTACTAGTTGAAAAAGTTCATTTTCTTACAATTGTCTTTTCTATCATCATACTTTCACATTCTACTATACCTTAAGTTCAAGAGGGAAAATGATCTTGAATATAAGAAATCTTACTCCTGGGATCTCATTTCAGTTACTAAAAGCCATATGGCTAAAGAATTACTGTTTCATGATTTAGAAGTGCAATAGATTATGCTTTGGAGAGACACCTAAGAGAAACATAGGTTCTTTGAGGAATTGGAATTAAAATAGCACACACATAATAATGAGTTTGAGAGTGTAGAAGACCAGTGAAAGGAATGAGGAAAGCCCATCTCTGTGGCTCTTCAAAAGAACAGCAGCACACATTTAACATTGTGGCTGCTGAGTATGGGAAATATTTTGCTTCATTATAAACATGCAGTAATTTTGTATGTCTCTTGCTAGTCTTAAATTGCTTCATTTACTGATTTGCATGACATGTGCTCTATGATTGTGAATGTACATAAAAAAGATGCATGAGATATTATTTTGTGGGCTTGGCATTCTTCCAAATATGGTCGTTAATATCATATTTTGTATATATAAAATATATGGTTTGCATGACAGGCCACATTGATTCCATGTGTATTCCTTTACCAAGGTAAGTGGAACATCGCTGCACAGCAAACTAAACCACTGGCACACATTTTCCACAGAAATCTGATACATGGCTGCTTGCATTTTATGATGGCAGCTTCCCAAGAGACTCCAAAGGAAGGTGCAAATTGAGAAAATGAAAAAA
>PVKS010012967.1:0-52209 GCA_004027875.1 Aplodontia rufa
TTTCTTTGTATAGCTGATCTTTCATCTCATGGAATTGTTCCTTTATTTCCCCGTAGAAGTTGTCTCTCATCTCTTGAAATTTGTTCTCTGATCTCTTTCCTTATTTCATCTCTCAACTCTTTGATTGCATTACTAATCATAATGTTGATACAATGTCTTTGGTTTTCATCTAGGGCCCTGGCTATGGGATCCTTGGGTGGAGAGATGTGGGGTTGAGGGGGGAAGTTATTTCTCCTTTTCCTCATTTTCCAAGTCAGAGAGCGTGTCATGTACTTCAACCTTGTTATTCTTGGTGGAGTAATTGGAACTTCTTATGGCTTTGCTTCATTGTGATGGGTAGCTATTTGGTCATTTCAGACCTAAAGATGCCAGACCATTCTGTGAGAACTTGAGAGGCCATAGGTGCAAATACTAGTCCATTTCAACTAAAACAGATGTGCTGATGACTAGCACCAATAGTAGCAGTTTTCTTTGAGAGAGCTCTCTCAATATATTATGATAGCAATCAAGTACCCATTTTGAAGCATGTCTATTTCTTCAGATAGTAGGGACTCTCTGAAAGTGGGGAGAAGGAATGACTAGGAAGTCACGGAGGTGAATTGGGGAGGTATAAAATCACACCTGCCTTAGGTAAAGAGGTACAAAGGATTAGGGGGGAGTAGGTTATTCTATTAGGAATAAGGAAAATATAGAAATGGGGTGCAGGTAGTGTAAAGACTTTGGGTAAGAATGAGAGAAATATGCTTATATTTAGGGATTACCAGAGTACAGGGGAGGAAGAGGTTAGTATGGGGTGTGGTTATCTTCACTAACCAGAGGCTGAGGCTATTTTGCTATGGTGAAATATTTTCCTGATTGGAACCCAATGTTATAGGGATAGCAGTTGGGTTCAAGAAGACATAGAGAAAGTAGGAGCCAATCACCAACACATACACATGGATAAATATTTACATCCACCAACACCAAATTCAGTATTAATTGTAAAGCAATAAAGGAAAAAAAACCAAAAACCCCACAATAATGTTAAAAATTTAAAAATATTATATTCCAGCCAGATCCCCATTAAAAAAATAAATAAAAACTGAGAGGCAAACAAAAAACAAAACTAGTTGGTAAAGTGCTGAGTTTTTCTGCCCTCTAGGTCAGTGAGTATGTACCATGGGGGGATGTGTTCAAATATGTCATCTAGCCAGGGATTCTTCACAGTTGAGCTTGTCGGGGGGAGAAGCAGTTTGGTTAAGTCTGGTTACCTGGTTTTTCTTGGAGGATCTCCTCAAATTTTCTGTTGTGAATGGGTATAATAACCTGCCTTACCACACTTCTTGTGAGGATAAATTTCAGCTCCCCCTGGGCTGTAATCCTGAGATGGTTGCTTTCTGCCTATCCACACTCTAGAATTTCTTGGGCCTGGGGCTCAGAAGCTGTAGACAATCTAGTTGGTCCTAGTGTAGATGTGTGGGTCTCTGACTGATCCAAGGAGAGTGGCCAGCCTGAAACTTGCTTCCTCAGGATCAGTGGTGACCCACTCTGTGTGTCTTGTGATCTTCAGAAGTCCCAAGAGCTGCTCTGTGGGTTTGACTGAAACCCAGGAAAGATGGTCCAGATTGTGCCAGTGCTTATGTGGTTCACTAGGGGGCGCCCACCTGGAGAGGTCAAGGCCTACGTAGCCTTGACTATGCAAGGCTACCCCATATATGCTACCCCATATATTCAAAGCTTCCTGAGGCAGATATCCAACAGAGGCTGAAGCATAAGATCCCCTTGAGAACGCTGTGTCCTGCTGCAGCAAGCTCTGTTCATAGGCTCCTCCTATTTGCGCGTGTAGAGGGGCGGGAGAAGGTCACCAACTGAGAGATTTTTGAGCTGGAGAGGGGATTCGCAGTTCCATACAGCCCTCCGGGCAGATGGCCAGTTGGGGGGGGTGGTAACTTCCGTTTCTGATCATAGGGACTGAGGCCCCCAGTCACTGCTGAGCCACCCGCCCCGCTCTCGCACACTGGTGCGAGCACTTATGTTAAAGGACTTTAAAATCAGCTTTTGTAAACCTTGAACACGGGTGGAGAATTATTGTCCCACGTGATTGAGCTAAAGATCTTGTGCCCAATACTCTCCTTCCCCGGCTCCACAGGCAGCGACCAGAGGTGGAGAGGGAACTCCCAGCACTGCACAGACTCTTTGGGAAAGGGCCCAATCTCAGGGCAATAGATTCTGGTTTTCTGACCATGGTGGCTGAGAACCCAGGACTGTGTTTTTTGCTGAGCAACCCACCCGCCCTCAGGGAAACCTCACAATGGGAGCCGGATGCTGCAGCTCGCGCAAACAGCTGTAAGTTCGCTATTGTGAGCAATTAATTCCCAGAGCTTTATACAAGATCATGTAATTTAAGAGCAGTCAGATCAGGGAGTTCGCAGCCAGCCGGGCTAGGGTACTTGGTTAGGAAACTCGCTCCTTTGCTCCGTTTCCTCCCCTTCAGAGTAGCTCCCCCCCCTCCCGGGTTTGGGGCAGAGTGCGCGGGCTCCACTAGCTTCTCCTTTATATTCGTTAATGGACCACGTTATTCCTTCGGAGTTAAAAAATTAGTGGGGGTAATGTTCCCCCACACTGGGAGCTTTGTCCTACTGTGGGAGACCGAGTGCTGTCCTGCAGCGTGAGGTGATTCTCAGGAGTGGCTCGGAGTCACTGCTGGTGGGGTGGATGCCATCTTCCCTTCCTTGCATATGATTTTTAATGATATACCAGGATCTTGGCAGGTGCCACAGGTGGGCTGCTTAAGCCTGTCATATGGCCTGGTTTGAAATCAGTAGCGGATGAGTCTATGTCTAATAACACAATCATGATGGTCATTGCCAGTCAAACTACAATAAAGCAAGGTGTTATACTCTAGGCATCATGTCAAGGGATGGAAGACCCAAATGTTGACTCCAATTCAGAAGGTAATATGCATGAAGCAGCAAAGCAACAGTGACACAGCAGAGAGTGGTGGAGATGGTGGCAAAGGCAAGAATCATGACTTCTACAAACAGGGCAGCTCCTGCTTAGCTTGGGCTGATGATAGCCAAACAAAAGTTTTTTTTTTCAAAAACTTTCAAGAAATGTATAAACTCTGCTACAAATTTATAAAAATTTCTCCATTTTGAAATACTGGCATGTAACAAAAAATTTTAAAAATACTTTATGACTACTTCTATAAAGAACAAACAAAATAAATCTGTAGATAGAATCTAGCCCATAGGGTGTTTGACAACTCTGCTCTAAATCTTAGACTGGAGGAGTTAGAAAAATGCCAGAAAAATCTACTCATCAGAGAATATTTAGAGTGTTTTTATTATTTTTGTTATTATTAACATTATTATTTTAGATAAGATGATGTTTCAGGCAACATAACAAATATTTTAAGCATGCGATCTCATTCTATTTTTATAAGAACCCTCAGACAAAGATAGTTACACTTTTTATATTACAGGGTAAAGAACATTAAAGAAGCTAGGCAACTATTTCAACTAAATGGTCACCCATTTAATTAATCACTTTTCATTAGTGATAAAGTGGGTCTCTGAGCCTCATTATCTTTCTCCAAACCTTGCACATTTCTACCAAATAATGCCTCCTGTCCTGGGAGCCCAGGATTTCTTGATCATGTCAAGGTTCACAGATCTTCAAGTTAATCTCTGGTTCAGAATGTTCATATCAGCAATCAAACACTCTTTAGAGGGGCTGGAGTGGTGGCTCGGTGGTTGCAGTACTTGTCTGGCATTTGCAAGGATGCAGGTTTGAACCCCAGCACGATGTACACAAAGAACTGTTGAAGCAATAAAAGCTACATGAAAAACGAAATAAAGTTGATTCTCTCTTTCTCTCTCTCATTGTCCCTCTCTCTTTAAAAAACCAAAAATAAATAAATAAATAAATAAAAAACAAAACAAAAACCTCTTAAGATAGAGCTGCTCTCTCAGGGCCAGACCTACCTTTTTGGGATCGCCTAGAACCACTTTCCTGGGGAAGTCTCCGTAAGTAATTCTGAGCACTTGTGGCATCATGTAGAGGCATTTTTAGTGTGACAACCATAAAATATCCAGATCCTTTATTCTAATTAAATGGTGGTGGGGGCAGGGCAGTTTGTGTGCAAGAAAGAATTAGGGGGAGTGGAATGGGACGTGATTCATACCCACACTTGCACATAAATCAGACAGAAGCTGGCAGAGCTTAGAAAATCCTACTGAAAATGGACAAAATCATGTAGCCCTAAGCCCATTTGGTTAAAAAGCCAAAGCTCTGAACATTAGAGACCCAAGAATATATATGAACAGGAAAGGTAGTGGGAAGATTCAGAGAATGCATCCCCCTAGGGCTGCTCTCCACCCTGATTCAGGTTGCTGGCTCTAATTTTGCCTCTGATGTAGGCCATCAGTAATTAAATCATTGCCCTGGGTTTCTGCTGCTAAAAAGGACTGGGTTTTAAAATAGATCCCCTGCTTAGCAGATTCTCGTGGGTCTGGACTTTCCATCCAATCCTGATAAGCTGTCTGCCACCCGCAGCTCCTCTCCCCTCACTGTTCATTAGAAGGGAGCTGAATCTTCAGAGCTCATTGGTGGAGTTCGCAGCTCTGAGTCATCGGGGGAGCCAAAATACATCTGCAGGACGTTTGGACCAGGGAGGAACAGGATCAGTCTTTTCATTGGCCCAGCATGTACACTGAGGTCCAGTAAACAGTGTGACTTTGCCAAATTTGCAGCAGAGATAAGAACCTAGTGCCAGTCAGAGACCAGCGTTTTTTCCAATTTTTCACACTGCTTCTAGAAGGAATTCAGTAAATAGGCACCCTTAGAAGGAATCAAAGAATCATACTACAACATGATCTTCCATAAATATTCTTTGTTGTTTTTCTTTTATGCCAACAATAATTAATATTGATCAAGCATTTGCTATGTTCCAGGGTCTCAATTACGAGCCTTACCACTGATTCTATCTTTTCAAAAAGTGCCCATGCTTCTGTTTCACAAATGAGGAATCTGACACTCAGGCTGGTTCACTTCCAATAGTGTGCAGCAGGTACAGGACAAAACAGAACCTGGGAATCACTCTCTCAAGTTTTCCTTTTAACAATATACAGTGGCAGGACTGGCCAGTCACATTTTCTAATCTCTGCTAATTCAGGTTGGCCAAGAGCCTTCCTGTAAATGCTCGATGCTCCTGGACACCTTGGAGCTTGTTAAGAAATGCAAAGACACATGCTCCACCCCACGTGAACAAGACCAGAGTCTGCATTGTCACATGAGGTCCAGAAAAGGCAAAGCAACATATCTTAAGTTTGGGAAGCACTGACCTACAGGATCTTCCACAAGGAAACAGCTATTCAAGCTGGAAATGCTTTTCAAGGATACTTGGTCAAATATCCTGTCTCCCTGGAAAAGAAATTGAGGCTTAATGAGTGATCTAGTGAGTCTAAATTCTAGATTCTTGATGTCTCGTTCTTTAAACAACGCTGAGTAGATGATAAAAATAGGATACTTTCCTTGTCTACTTTCTTAGCCTCACCTCCCCACCCCTAAACCCAGCCCAGGTATTCAAAGGGGCAGAGAGTGACAATCCTTCACTTCCAAACCACCAAGAGACCAACAGAAGTGTAGGAAGTTCAGGATGATCGGTATGCTCCATTTCTTAGATATTCTACTTAAATTCAGACCTCGATAAGAAGAAGGAGGGGGGAAGAAAACAACTGTATTCAGAGTTGATATTTTTCCTCCTGTTAAATTGAGCAGTGGGAGGTATCATATGCTGAACTAGTACATTTCAAAGACAAAAATCCCTAATGTTTCAAGGAGTGTTTTTCCCCATTAACATGTTGCTAAGCAACATTTTACAATTGCAGCAGGTCTCTAACTACAAGCTGAATGAATGTCTGCAAACTCAGAAAGAATCAAAGGAGCAAAGAAAAAGAAAGCCTTGTACCTGTGAGTGCACTTCCTGTCACTAAAGCTGGGGTGACCGCTGACAAGTTAAAACAGAGTGGAGCACTTCCTCCCCACTTAGCTAATAACAGTCAAATGATACCTATCACGGTACTGCTCTAATTTTAGCTATGCAATTTTTATCCATTTTATATTATGAAAAGTTTCAAATATATACCAAAATAGAATAGTTTAATGAACTCCCACATCACCATCAGCCAGCTTTAATAATTTCCAACTCGTGGTCAATCTTGCTTTACTCAGTTCTCCTATTTCTTATTTAAAGAAAATCCCAAACAACATATCATTTCATCTGTAAATATTTCAGTATTTATCTCAAACAAGTTTTTTTTGTTTGTTTTAAGAGAAATGTAATGTCATTGTAACACCTAAATCAAAAGTTAATAGTCACTCTGCAATGTTAGCAAATATCCAGAGTTCTCATTGCCAATTATTCCATATTTCCTCTCTTTTGACTATTTCTGTGAGTATACAAGTAAGTTCCATACAAGTTACTTTTCATTCATCTCTCTTCTTTCCACCTTATTTAATATAAAAACCAACTCATTTGTTCTGTAGAGGATCTTGAAATCTGGTTATGTGATTTGTATTTTAGGGTTACTTACGAACTTTTTATATCTAAAAATTTGACTGAAAATTCAGGGTTTTTTTTCCCAAAAATATCTCATCAGTAATATTACATTCTTATGTCAAGAAGCATATAAGACCTATTTGCCTCTTTTCTTGTGGGATGCTAGAAGACTTATTTTTTTTAAGAGAGAGAGACAGTGAAAAAGAGAATCAACTTATTTAGTTTTTTACGTAGCTTTGGTTGCCCCAACACTTTTTTATTTACATGGTGCTGGGGTTTGAATCCACATCCTTGTGCATACCAGGCAACCGTTGTAACCACTGAGCTGTTGCTCCAGTCCCTAGAAGACTTATTTTTGATGCATACCTCAATCCATTAATGTATTTCAAATTTCATAGTGATGCTCATTTCTTAGTCATTACATTTGCATTAGGAGAAATGTGACTTCCCCATCTATCCGTCTATCAAGAAGCATGCTACATACACAAAATGCAGGGTAAATGTTTGATTCTTCTTCTTATAACAATGGATTGGCTTATTAGCATCCTCCCATGATGCCTAGTTAAAGTTTGTTGTTTGGCTCTGGTATCATGATAGATTTAGAGGTTTTTGATATGTTTCATTGCTCAGATGTTATTATATCTGTTGATGCTCAAATGGGCCCATATTTGACCAATAAGAGCCTCTTCAACTTCACTTGAGTCCTTTCCAGTGTTAACCTGTGGAGAGAACTGGGCATGGTGTTTTCTGGGTGAACTCTTTGCCAATATTGTCTGCTTCTTCCATGGCTGCTGCTTCTTTTAGGCACTCCATATTTACTAAAGTAAAATTATATAAGTTACTAATTTTATTTTGTTTTTCAAATTTCATTTCATAGAATTGTGCAAAATACTCTCAGGTTATTTTAACTCTCCTTTCTTTGGAAGAGTACTCTCTCCTTTTCATTTCTAATTTTATATATCAGTGTTTGCCTTTTGTCTTATTTACGTTACTTATTAGCTTGTCTATATTTATTTTTTTGTTGTTTGTTTTCAAAAATCAGCTTTTAGGCTTATTTATTAATTCTGATCTTTCTCCATTTTCTAACTAAATTCTGCTTATTTTAATTGCTTTATTTTCTTTCAGTTTCTTCTGATGTTTGAGAAGTTGGGTTTGGGTCTTTTTTAAGCCCTGTCCCTTCCCTATGTGCCCCTACTACTCCATTTTGGAGTAGGAATGTTTACTCTATGTCATTCTGTAGTATACATAAACTTGTTTTGATTTCTTTTTTTTTTTTAAAGAGAGAGGGACAGTGAAAGAGAGAGAGAGAGAGAGATTTTATTTTATTTTTTCACATGGCTTTTGTTGCTCGGACACTTTGTTGTATACGTGGTGTTGAAGTTTGAACCTGCGTACTTGCACATGCCAGGCAAGTGCTTTAACTGCTCCAGGCCCCTTACTTTTGATTTTAATAGGGTCTCAAAGTTAAGAATTTGCTTTGAATCTCAGATGAGATTCAAAGTCAAGAATTTGCTTTGAATCTCAGATGAGATTCTAGTTTTGGACTGTAGAGGCCTGCTGGTAACAAGGGGACTCTTGGAGATGGATAGTGCTTTGTGCACTGTGAGATGGATATAAGATTTTGGGTAACAAGACAGAAATTATAATTTGAATATAAAGTGTTCCCAAAAGCTCCTGTTAATGCAGGGATATTCAGAGGTGAGATAATTCAATTATGAGAACTGAGGTGATTAGGTGATGAGTCCTAGTTTGAATGGACTAACTACTTAGTAAGTACACAGGCAGTTGGTGTGGCTGGAGGAGATTGGTCACTGGGGCGTTCCTTGGAAGGATTTATCTTCCCTGTGGCCTCCATTTCCACTCCCTCTGCAACTTGACTGTCATGAATGGCCTTCTGTCATGATCTTCTGCCTCATCTTTGTCCCAGAGCAATGGAGGTGGCTGAGCCATGGTTTGAACCTCTGAAACCATGAGCTAAATTCTCCTACATTGTTCTCGTCAGAAATTTTGGTTACCATAATAAAAGCCTAACTAACGTATATGAGATAATTTTCCGAAAGCTTTAGAATGGAAGAGTAGATCAGGATTTCTTTTCTAGCATTATTGATCTAAAACTCCCCTTTCCACTGTTCTTACAATAGACATACACACAGAGAGATAAACACAAGGATATGCAGATGCAGAGTCTGCACACACACCACACAGACACACGCACATATGCACATAAAATCTTGTAGTCTCCAAGATCTTCCTCTGGTTTTCCTCCTGTAATTTCATCAGGGTCTTTTATTGCCTGTGTTCCTATCAAACCTGTTATCCTTATTTTGGATTCTACTCACATCTAGTAATAGAAGACCAGTTTTAAAAGACAGTTTCAGTTGGTCAGTTTGGGGAATTCTTAGGCCTCATGATGCTTTGGTCCCCTCACAACTTATCATCAATCCATGTAGTTACTCCTGTTTGAGAATGTACAAGAAACATCCTTTCGGTATCTATCTTCTCTTCCTCAATTTATTTGCAGTGTTTTATGGCTTGTCACCTCTTTGGGATGGATGCTTCAGTTCTCAGTTTCATCCAACATCCCTTAAATTACTTCTGTGCCCTGATACATAGATTCTAAAATGATTCAGGATGCATAGCTGTTAAATATCTTGGGTTTGTTAGAGATACTCTTGATGAATGTTCAGTTTTATTCCTTGTGTTGCTCCTTTTATACAGGGTCTTTTGGAGAAGTTCTTTTTTAAAATAAGCAATCATTATAATTTTCTAGTACATTTAAAATTGTCTATATAGTTTCTGATGATTTTTGTCAATGTTGGCAGGAAAACTTGATATAGAATCTTTGGGCTCTGGGAGTTTAAGAGCAATATTATTCCTACGTATTTTATTCTCCTGCAAATGCTGCTATCTAATGATTTGTCAGCCTTCTGGGAAGCCCATTTTATTGGCAAAAAGTTTATATTGATTAAAAGGGGCTCTTTATGTGAAATCAAATTTAAGTCCTTATTGTGCATTCTAGAATGATTCTAGGTATAGTTTCTTGGCTGCTTCATTTGAGGGAAGTATATTATAAATAAGAAAGCAACAATTAAGAGGATAAAACAAATGAAGTAATTTAATTCTCAAGTGCATTAATTTGTAGTTCAATTTTCTGGCCAATACCAGTATGTTAACTCTGATCAGATTAATCTTAAGCATATAATAAAAATACAAACCCCGAAGTACTAAACATTTTCAATATTTTATCCACTGTTTTAATTATTTCTATGTTTTAACTACTTTATTTCACATAGTACCCTTTCAGAGGTTTCATTATTAGTCCTGTTTTACATGTGGAAACTGAAGCACAGAAAATTTTAAAAAACATTTCCAAGATTATATAGTTAATAAGACCAGAACCAGAATTTAAATTGAAGTAATAAGATTGAAAAAGTCATTATTTTAAATATTATGTGATTTTAAGTGTCTTTTAAAAGGCATGATCAATGTCTTCTGCTCCTTATTCCAAAAAGTTAGCTATAAACAAACAACTAAAGTTGCAATACTCCTCATTCTTCCACTCTTGATTATAAAATAATCAGGAGTCCTTTAGCTCTGTCAGGAATCAGAGAAAATGTTTTGTGGAATATTACTTGTCTTCTAGTAGTCATTCTACTTACCTCAGAAAGCATTGCTTCTGCAAAGCAAATGGCTTCTAAAGTCCTCTTACCTTTTAGTAGTTCTTGCTTATTACTTCTTAGAACCTCTTCAGTACTGAAACCCATCATACTGCTACAATTGCTACTAACAATTATTTTTGGAAAGTTTTTATTACATCTGTGAACATATGTCTCAGTTCTTAAGATGAATTTTTCCACTTAATAGCATGTCATGGCAAGGAATATTATTATCCTAGTTTGACAAAAAGAAAATGAAATGCATAGAAATTTGAAAACTTGCCCCATTCACGCACAGTGGCTCCCGCCTGTAATCCCAGGGGTTCAGGAGGCTGAAGCAGGAGGATTCCAAGTTCATAGCTACCCTCAAAAACTTAGAGAGGCTCTAAGAAACTTAATGAGACCCTATCTCAAAATAAAAAATAAAATGGGCTGTGGATGTAGCTCAGTGGTTGAATCCCTCGTACCAACAAATAAATAAATTAAATTAATAAAAATTGGAAACATGCCTAATATCATGCTCCTAGGTAATGGTATGAACTCCACTCTGTCTGGTTCTACAATTTTATCTCTCAGTGTTTACATTACGCCAAGATATTTGCATTGAATGGCAGTGTCATGTTACTGAGAGTTCAGTATTAGCCATACATTCAGATGATAATACTGGCCCATGTAATAAATGCTATTCACTCAAAATCACAGAATACTGTGAGTACTAAGCACCTTCTTAGTTTTAAAGAATTGAATAAAATTGCCTTCCTTAGACTATACTAGCCCAATGAATATGGATTTAAAAACCATAAAAGCAATTTTTTATTAAAAATAAAACTCGACCATAATATTTCACTATGTCAATTTTTTACTCCTTTTTTACACAATGCTAGTTTGTGTATTCAAGTTAGCCAAAGGGCATATGGTCTTTAAAGCAGGAGGTTTCAAAGTCAAAAAGAATAGAATGGAGGCAAAGAAATGAAAGCACGCTGAGTGAAGACTTAAACCATGTAAAAAGAGCAGCTGTTATTTGGTGCTAGCCATTGTCACAAAATGAATCTATCTGAGCCTCCTATTGTCAAATATTCCAGTTTGTTTCATGAGAAATCAGAAATTTGAATTGCTTATAAAATCCTCAAGCTTTTGGATGATTGATATCTAAATAAAAAATGTCTAATCCTAGCATTGTCTAATAAAATAGTGCTGCATTCCCATGACCTAACAAATTTTGCATTATTCCTTAAATATATATACATAGAGGTCTTTATGGTCAGCAGAAGAAAGAAAAAAATTAGGATGAGAAGAGAGTGGTAGAAGCAAAGGTTTTCATTACTTTATTGCACTTATTAGGTACCTGGCTTTGTGCTGGCTGCTAGGCATAGAATGGAGGAAGGGGCAGGTAATATTCTTACAGTAGTGAAGTTCAGTCTAAGATGTCAAACACAGAAGTAAACAGAAATGACAAGATGGTAAGGCAAGTTACAGCAAGGGGACCCTTCCTGTCCTCTAGAAGCTCAGTCAAGAGGCATGCCACATGGACCTAAGGAGCAATGAAGGTTTGCTGTCAAATTTATCATCAGAGTGAGAGGATAATTAGAGACAAGAGAGTTACGCCTAAGCCAGGTCCTTCATGGGAAGGGGAAAGGATACCTCATCTTTGTCAATCGTGTTAGGGGACAAACAGATGTGAATGGTGGGTTAAAAGAAGAATTCTATCAAATGGGCCCACTGTGCTGACTGACCCCCCACAGGCTTCCTTTTCAGAAAAGCATTTTACCTGTACCCCTGCCTGGCCTAAGTGAACAGGCTAGGTCACATTTCTCAGCAAACTGCCTTTTATCTGCAGGAGAAATGCAGGCCTGAAATAATGTCCGTAAGAAGAACCCAAGTTTTCATGAAAGGGAAGACTTGTGAGACCAGATACTGAAACTCAGGGACATAAGGATAACTCTTCCTAATCAGAAAATCTGTAAGAATGCATGGTTAAGAATCCAGTTAGTACTAAGCAAGAAAGATGAAACAGGTGGTTTTGCCATACCAGATTTAAAACTATACTATAGAGCTGTAGTAACAAAGACAACATGGTACTGGTATCACGATAGGAAAGAAGACCAATGAAATTGAACAGAAGACCCTGAAACAAACCCTCAAACCTTTAAACACCTGATTTTTGACAAAGGGGGACAAAATATTAGATGGAGGAGAGAAAGCCTCTTCAACAAATGGTGCTGGACAAACTGGTCAGCCACTTTCAGAAAGTTGAAATTAGACCCATATCTTTCTCCCTTCATGAGAATCAAATCAAAATGGATCAAGGAGCTAGGTATTAATGATGGAAGTATATATGAGGTATATAATGAGGTATAACTGATGGAAGATAAATTAGGTCCAACACTTCAGCATTTGGGAGTAGGCAAAGACTTTCTCAACATGTCTCCTAAAGTGAAGGGAGTAAAGTAAAAAATCAGTGAATGGGATGCCATAAAGTTAAAAAGCTTTTGTACTGCCAAGGAACCAATCAAAAGAGCCAAGAGGTTTCCTACGTAAATGGAGAGAATCATGGGCTATGATCCCTCTGACAGGAGTCTCATATCCAGAATCTACAAAATCCTCAAAAATCTCAACTACTAAAACACAAACAGGCCAATTAGAAATGGACCAAGGAGCTAAATAGAAATTTCTCAGCACAGGCCATTGAACAAGCCAATGAATGCATGAGAAAGTGCTCTAGATCACTAGTAATCAGAGAAATGCAAATTAAAACTACATTAAGATATCACCTTATGCCAGTCAGAATGGCAAACATGAAGAAAATAAACAATAATAGATGCTGGAGGAGCTGTGGAGAAACAGACACACTAACACACTGTTGGTGGAGCTGCAGACTGGTACAGCCTCTCTGGAAAGCAGTGTGGAGAATCCTCAAAAAACTAGGGATGAGCCCACCATAGGACCCTGCTATCCCACTCCTGGGTATCTTTCCAGGGGATTTAGAATCAGCACATTATAGTGACACAGCAATATCTATGTTCATGGCAGTTCAATCTACTATTGCTAGATTATGGAAACAACCCAGATGTCCCTCACTGGATGAATGGATCCAAAAACTGTGGTACATTTATACCATGGAATTTTCACAGCAATTAGAAACAATGATATTACAGCCTTTGAAGGCAAATGGATGGCTAATGAAGAAATTATGCTTAGTAAAATCAGCTTAACCCAGAGAACCAAGGGTCGAATGTCGCCACTCATCTGTTGAGGCTGGAATTAGACCCTGGCCATTGAGAAAGGAGGTCTATTATCATGTGTTAGGTCTAGATAAGGTGTAATGTTATGCAACCTAATACTTTTTTAGAGATATTGTGGGTAAGGGAAAGGAGGGATAAGGGTGGATAATTGGGGGGAGCACTCCTGGGGGTAAATCTAATATCTAAAAACTATACACATTTTATATTATTTTGTTAAAAACTTGTATGGCTGATCAAAAAAATCCAATTAGAACTGGTCAGCATGGGCCAAGTTGACCTAGAATTCCCATGGCAGGAAGGACTTGAAAGTCTGATGCCATCTTGCTATAAGTCAAATGTCAAGATGTGGACATAGGCAGGGCTCTCTGGAAACTTCTCTGGGATTTCCAATAAAACTGAATGAAAGTGAGGCACATTGTCCCTTTCCTCTCTGAGAGAATCCACTCTCTCCTAGGAAAGTGTCTCCTGTCCCTTTTCTTGTTATTCTGAATGACAATTCAAAAATTTTTGTGATTTAATCTCAAAAATCAGGGTTTGGGGGCTGGAGCAGTGGCTTACCAATTACTGTGTTTGCCTGGTATGCATGAGGACAAACCCCAGCACCACAGGTACAATGCAATGTTGGAGCAACGAAAGCCACATGAAAAACTAAATACAATTGATTCTCTCTTTCTCTTTCTCTCACTGTCCCTCTCAAAAAAAAAAAAAAGGGAGTTTGGAGGGGGTCTTCACGCTGCCTCAGATTCCCAGAAGGAATTTTAACTAGTGGAACTTAACACTGCTAGGAAAGGTTGTGCAGAAACCCCAATCAGCAGCAGACCAGCAGTTGCCACTGCAGGAAAGCTCCAAAGTCCTTACAAGTTTCAAATACGGTTTGGGGAGCTGGCTGGTCAAAGAGAGACTGCTGTACTCCAAAGAAGGAACCCAGTTGAGTCTCTTTCCAAATCCCACAATTCAAGCAGCTACAAGATCCACTGCTAGATCACATCTCAAAAAGTCCTCAGCATCACACAACCTTGTTCCTGGAAGACACAGGAAAGTTCCAAGAGTACCCTTCAGGTCCAGGGCTGTGCCTGCCAATTCCACAAGCCTCATTTCTCACTAGAGCTTGACCAGAGTGACATAGAAGCATTCCCATTCATGCCCTACAGTTCTATGACTGCAGATACCGAAGTCACAAACTCTAGCAACACCTGTGTTGAATCTCAAGGACTGACATCTCCCATGTGTCCTACACTTCCAGGAGCATGGATACCAGCGCCATAAGCTAAAACACTACCTGTGCATACCCCAGGGACCAAGAGAATTTCTCCTCTGGAGTTCACAGACTTTGAACCACAACTACTGGTACCACTTGTCCTTGACCCGTGGGACCTGGAGCAAGTATTATGGGTGTCCCATTGTTCCATGAAAGTGATTAATGTAAGTCTCAGAACCTAGTGCAATTGCCCCACAGGACCTAGAAAAGTTCTCCTTTGTATTCAAAAACCTTGATTCTGTGGTTGTCTGTGCCACAGACTCCAGCATCAGTACCCTGTAGAACCTGGGGTAGATCCCATTCCATTCTGTGGCTTCAAAACTATGCTTGCTGGTACCACAGGTCCAGGCATGTCATGTACCCATCCTGAGAGTCCCGGAGAAGGTCTCTTTCACATTCTGTGGCTGTGGTGCCACAACACTTGGCCTCACCTGTGCTTGTCCTGTGGGAACTAGAGGCAGTTCTGTCTACATCCTATGCTATCATCTCTGAAAGCTGCTGGACATGCTTCAGGGACCTGAGTTCTCAACTCTCTGAAGTCTAAGAACATACACCTTTGCAAGTGTACATCCATTGTAAAATAATAGAATGCCCTTCATGCGTGACTGTAGTTAGACCATGGAAGTACATATACCACTGCTGACATCAAGCAAAGACAAAGAAATCACACAGAGACTATGCTTTTGATCTCACCTATGACCAAACTCCAACCACCTATCCAATAGATATTCTATATCACATCTAAATGAAAAAAAATTTCCTATGAAAGCTAATTAATAAAACTAGAAGAGGCAACTATCAGACCACGTGCACGTGCATCACTGTAAGGATACAAGAAACATTAGAGAGAACATGGCACCTCCAAAGGAAAGTAACAATTCTCTTGAAAGAGATCTCAATTTGAAAGAAATGCCTGAAAAATAATTTAAAAGTAATGGTCCTATGGAAACTCAGTAAAATGCAAGAGATTAGAAATAAACAATACAAAGAAATCAGGAAAAAAATAATTCAGGATATGAATAAGAAATTTACCAAAAAAATCATAATAAACAATCATAAATCTTAGATTTAAAATTTTCAATCAATGAAGTAAAAAACACAATAGAGAGCTTCCACAACTGACTACAAAAAGCAGAAGGAAGAATTTCTGAACTTGAGAACAAGTTTACTGACTTAATCCAGCACAGCAGGCAAAGAAATGAAGAAAAGAAGGGAGAGGAAAGGGGAGATAAAGAGAGAGAGGGAAAAGAATAGAAGAGAAAAAAGTATTAAGAAGAACAGGGAAAGTCTATGAAAAATATAGGACACTGTTAAGTGAGCAAATATTCAGATTATGGGAATTCCAGAAAATGGGAAAAGTATTAAAAGTCTGTTACATGAAATAATAGTCAAACACTTCCTAGAATCTTCAAAGAGATATAAATATCCAAATCTAAGAACTCAAAGAATCTGAAATAGATTCAACCAAAAAGATTTGCACAAGGCAATGTCAAAAGCACAACACAAACGTAGAATCCTAAACATATTAAAAGAATGAAGTTGCAAGTAACGGAATGTCCATTATATTTACAGCAGATTTTGCAGCAGAAAGCTTGAAGCAGGAAGAAAATGGATTGAGCTATTCACAATACTGAGAGGAAAAACAATGCCAAACAAGTCCACCATATCCAGAAAAATTTATCTTCAAAATGAAGGCGAAATAAAGTCTTCCCCAAGTAAGCAGAAACCGAGAGAATCCTTCACCATCAGAACCCCTCTGAAAGAAATACTTAAGGGAGACCTACACTGGAAATGAAAGAATTATAACTAACACCATTAAAACACATGAGAATAGGAGCTAGAGCGGTGGCTCAGCAGTTACAGCGCTTGCCCTGCGTGCTCAAGTACAGGGGTTCAAACCCAAGCACCCATGTACACAGCTAAGTGTCAGAGCAATGAAAGCCATGTGAAAAACTCAATAAAAATTGATTCTCTCTGTCTTTCACTGTCCTTCTCTCTTAAAAACAAAACAAAAAAATAAAACACACATGAGTACAAAATTGACTAAAAGGACACCTATGTTAAAAAGAACAAAAGAAGAGAATCAAATCAGCATGACAAAGAACTATCAAATCACAAAAATAAATGGCAAGAGAGGTGGAAAGGAACAAAAACATGCAAAATAAGTAGAATACGATACCAAAAGGATGCAAGGAAGTCCACACGTATCAGTAATAATCTGAATGTAAATATATTCAGTTAATCAACCAAAAGACATACACTGGTCAAATGAATAATGATAATAATAAAGACTCTGCATACAAGAAACTCGCTTCACTGGTAAAGATACACAGAGACTAAAAGCAATGATTGGGAAAAGATGCACCATGTTATGGAAACCAACAGCAAGCATAGTAGCTATACTCATATCAGATAAATAACACTTTAATTAAAAACTGTAAGAAAGAGACAGAGTTCATTAAATGTTGACAAAAGGATCAACTCGGCAAGAACGTATAACATTTGTAAATATATATTTACACTCAACATAGGACCACCAAAATATATAAAGCAACTATTATTACATTGAAAGGGAGAGATGGATTTTAATACAGCAATAGTTGTGAACTTCAAGTTATAGGATGTAAAATCAACATGCAAAGAAGTAGCACTTTTATACACTGATAATTAACTTCCTGGAAAAACAAGGTGCAGCACAGTCACAACATCTACAAAAAAAATATGATACTTAGGGAAAAATTTAACCAAGGGCTTAAAAGATTCTTCAAATGAAAATTATAAAACAATGATGAAATTATGAAGGATGCACATGCAAAGTAAAGATATCCTTTGCTCATAGATCAGATTGCTTAACTGACCAGACTACCCAAAGCAATCTATAGATTCAGTTTCATGTCTAACAACATACCAATGACTATTTATTTATTTATTTTTATTGTTAGTTCATCATGTTCTTACATACTGAAGGAATTTGTGGCTACAGATTCATATATGCATATGCTTTGATAATGTAACCTCAGCCCTATCCATATTCAGTATCTCCCCTTCTTCACCCACTCCCCACTCTTTTCTCCAATGTAATTCTCCCCTATTACATATATAAACATCCATACACATGTATAGCAATTTTTGACTTTTCAAGATTTAAATGACTGCTTAAGTATTTTTTGGCTTCTGAGAGGAGTCAAGTGTGTTATATAGAAATAAGAACCCCCATTTTCCCTCCTTCACGACCCTCCCTGTCTTCTCTTCCCACCCCCTCCCCTACTATAGCTATAGATCCCCCAGATTATGTGTTTCCTAACAAAAAAAAAAAGGAAAATCCTAAAAATTCATATGGAACCTTGAAAGACCCAGAACAGCCAAAGCAGTCCTGAGCACATGAGCAATATTGGAGGCATTCAATACAAAACACTCCATAAAAGTTCAGTAACCAAAACAACAAACACACACACACAGACCAATTAAACAGAATACAGAACCCAGACACTAACCCATATTTGTACAGCCAACTGATTTTTTCCCACATTTTTATTGGGATTTGTTGCTATATATTTGTGCACAGTATAACAATATAACTTGGCCAGTATCACTTCCCAGCACTCCATCCCTCCTCTCCCCCTCCCATCCCCCAATCCCTTTCCTATATTGATTTCCCTTTGATTTTTAGGAGATCTACCCCAATCTTTGTTTTCCTTTTTTCCTGTCTGAGAGAGAACACATGAGCATTAACCTCCCAAGTTTGACTTATTTCCCTTAACATGATGGTCTCTAATTTCATCATTTTCCTGAAAATGCAAAGATTTAAATTTTCTTTATTGGCCAATTGATTTTTTTCCCCATCTCTCTGTTTCTTTCAGAACCTAGATGGTGCCAGCACCCCAGGGGTGTTCCTTAAATTGTAGATAAAGGGATAAATGAAACCCAATGTGAGACTATAAGGAAAAAACACACCACAAAACTAAAAGTTAAGCACAAAAGCATTCACATTTTCCAGTTATATCAAAGGAGGCTGGTTTTTTCTTTTTTTAGAAATTTTTATTAAGAAATTTAGTTATGGGGCTGGTGCGGTGGCTCAGCGGTTACAGCGCTTGCCTGGCATGTGTAAGTACATGGGTTCAAACCCTAGCACTCACATACACAACTAAGTGTCAGAGCAATGAAGGCCATGTGAAAAACTCAAAAAAAATTGATTCTCACTCTCTCTGTCCTTCTCTCTTAAAAAAAAATTTAGTTATTGTGTAATCAAAAATGCATCCAATGAAACAATATGTATATATTCTTCATATTAGATTTACTCCCTAGATCCCACCCTATTCTCCCATCTTCCCCTCCCCCCTTCCAGATACACCTCTATGAATGCCCTAGGTTGTATATTACTACACCTTTACTGGGTCTAATACATAAGAGTTGATCACCTTTCACACAGGCTCCAGCCTAAGACATTCGACCCTTGACTCTTTGGGTTAGGCTAAGTTCACTCAACCTGATTTCTTCCATTGCTATCTATTTACCTTTAAAGGCTGCAATAGCATTGTTTCTAATTGCTGAGTAGAACACCATGGTATATATATATATATATAATCACAGTTTATGGATCCATTCATCTAACTGGGGGGCATCTGGGTTAGTTCCATAGTTTAGCCATCGTAAAGTGAGCTGCTATAAACATAGATTTTGCTATGTTGCTGTAATATGCTGATTCCAACTCCCCTGGAAAAATACCCAGGAGAGGGAGAGCTGGATCATATGGTGGATTCATCCCTACTTTTTTGAGGATTCTTCATACTGCTTTTCAGAGGGGCTGTACCAGTTCGCAATACCACCAACAGTGCGCTAATGTTCCTATATCTCTGCAACCCTTCCAGCATCTATTATTGTATATTTTCTTCATTTTTGCCAATCTGGTGTGAGGTGATATCTTAATGTAGTTTTAATTTGCATTTCTCTGATTACTAGTGATTTAGAGCACTTTCTCATGTATTCATTGGCTTGTTCAATGGCCTGTGCTGAGAAGTTTCTATTTAGCTCTTTGGCCCATTTGTTGATTAGGTTGCTTATGTTTTTGAGGTTGAGATTTTTGAGGATTTTGTAGATTCTGGATATTAGTCCCCTGTCAGAAGAATCACAGGCCGTGATTCTCTCCCATTCTGTATGAAGTATCTTGTCAGTTTTGATCATTTCCTTGGCTGTGCAAAAGTTTATTAGCTTTATGACATCCCACTCACTGATTTTTTACTTTACTTCTTTCACTCTAGGAGATGTGCTGAGAAAGTCTTTGCCTACTCTCAAATGCTGGAGTATTGGTCCTAACTTTTCTTCCAGCAGTTTCGTGGTAGCTGGTTTAATTCCTAGTTCCTTGATCCATTTTGATTTTTTTTGTGTGTGTGCAAGGTGAAAGATAAGGGTCTAATATCAACTTTCTACAAGTAGCTGTCCAGTTTGTCCACCACCATTTGTTAAGTAGGCTGTCTCTCTTCCATGTTATATTTTGACCCCCTTTGTCAAATATCAGATGCTTAAAGATTTGTGGGTTTGTTTCAGGGTAGTCTATTCCATTGGTCTTCATTCTTATCTTGATGCCAGTACCATGATGTCCTTGTTACTATAGTTCTATAATATAGTTTTAGATCTTGTATAGGAAAACCACCTGTTTCGTGTTTCTTGCTTAGTAATGTTTTGTCTATTCTTGGTTTATTATTGTTCTAAATGAATTTGAGAATTGCTTTTTCTATATCTGTAAGGAATGACATTCGAAACTGCATTGAATCTATATAGAGCTATTGTAGAATGGCCATTTTTATTATACTAATTCTGCCTAACTAAGAGCATAGAACATCTTTCCATCTTGGATTTCATTCTTCAATGTCTGATAATTTTCTTTGTAGAGGTCTTTGACTTTCCTTGTTCGGTTAATTCCTAAGTATATTATTCTTTTTGAGGATTTTGTGAATAGGACTGATTTCCTGATATTTTCTTCTGCCCTATTATTTTTAGTATATAGGAAAGCTATTGATTTATGAGTATTGAACTTGTAGCTTGTCACTTTGCTAAATCTGTTTATGAGTTCAAGCAGTTCTCTGGTGGAGTTTTTTGGATCTTCCAGATATAGGATCATATCATCAGCAAAAAGGGAGAGTTTGTCTTTCTCTCTTCCTATTAGTATCCCTTTGATTTTCTTCTCAGGCCTTATTGCTCCAGCTAGGGTCTCAAGAACAATATTGAATGAAAGTGTTGAGAATGGACAGCTTTGTCTTTTTCCTGAGTTTAGTGGAAATGCTTTCAGCTTTTCTCCATTGTTTAGTATTATACTAGCCAAGGGTTTGACATATATAGCCTTTGCTTAGTTTAAAAAGGTTTCTTTGATCCCTATCTTCTCTAGAGTTTTGAGCATAAAAGGGTGCTGAATTTAATCAAAGGCATTTTCTGCATCAATTGAGATTATAATATGGTTTTTGTCCTTAATTCTGTTTACATGATGAATTACATTAATTGTTTTGCATTTGTTGAACCAGCCCTGCATACCTGGGATGAAGCCCACTTGATCATGATGAATTATCTTCTTAATAAGTTTTTGAATATGGTTTGCTAGAACTTTATTAAGGATTTTTGCATCCAGTTTCATTGGGGATACTGGTCTGTAGTAGTTTTCTTTATTTGATGGGTCCTTTTTGGATTTTGGTATCAGAGTTATGGTTGCTTCATAAAAAGTGTTTGGGAGAGTTCCCTCCTTTTCAATTTCTTGAAATAACTTAATAAGGAGAGGTGTTAGTTCCTCCTCAAAAGTGTGATAAAAATCAGTGGGGAAACCATCAGGTCCTGCTTTTCTTCTTTGGTAGACTTTTAATTGCAATATGGATTTCAGTGCCTGTTATTTTGTTGTTTAGGAATTCAAAATTGACCTGTGTCAATTTAGGGATGTCATGTGCGTCTACAAATTTGTCCATTTCTTCCATATTATCTAATTACGAGGGGTATATTTTTTGAAATACGATCTTATATTTGTTGGGTTTCCATGGGGTTAGTGGTGATCACTTCCTTTTCATTGGAAATTTTACTGATTTGCTTCATTTTTCTCCTTCTTTTAGTGGGATTAGTTAGGGGTCTATCTATCTTATTTATTTTTTCAAAATAAATTTTGAAAAATAAATCTTTATTTCATCAATTCTTTTTATTGTGTTTTTGTTCTCAATTTCACTGATTTCAGCTCTGATCTTGATTATTTCCTGTTATCTGCTGGGTTTGGGGTTAGATTGTTTTTTTCTTTTGAAGAGCTTTGAGATGGAGCATATGCTTATTTATTTGAGATCTCTCTTCATTTTTAATGTGGGCACTCAGTGCTATAAATTTTCCCTTTAGGAATGCTTTTTTGCTGTCCCAGAGGTTTAAATATGTTGTATCTTCATTCTCATTCTCTTCCAAGAATTTTTTTAATTTCAGCTCTCATGTCTTCTTGGATGCATTCTTCACTTAATAGGGTATTATTCAACCTCAATGAATATGTGTGTTTTCTGTTATGATTTTTGCTGTTGATTGCTAGGGTCATGGCACTATGTCTAATAGGATACACAGAATAATATCTACTTTTTTATATTTATGAGATTTTCTTTGTGAACCAGAATGTGATCTGTTTTGGAAAAGGATCCATGTACTGCTGAGAAGAAAGTGTATTCCACCTATTTGGGATGGAATATTCTGTATATGTCTGTGAAGTTCATTTGATTTATGGAGTTGCTTAGGCTGGAGATTTCTTTATTGAGTTTTTGTTTTGATGATCTCTCTATTGGTGACAGAGGGGCATTGAAGTCTCCATTCCGGTATTATTGTGTTGAGGTCCCCAAATGGTTTTATGTCATGAAGTAATTTATTCACATAGTTGGGAGCACTATTATTTGGAGAGTACATATTTACTATGGTTATTTATTCCTGTTGTAGGGTTCCCTTTACTACTAAGTAGTATCCTTTTTAGTCTCTTTTGATTAATTTATGTTTGAAATCTACTTTGTTGGATGTAAGTATTGCAATGCCAGTTTGCTTTCTTAGGCTGTATTCATGGTAGAATTTTTTTTCCATCTTTTCACCCTTAATCTATGGATGTCATTGACTGTTAGGTGAGTTTCTTGTAAACAACATATTGTTGGATTTTGGGTTTTTTTGATCCAGTCTGCTAGTCTGTGTCTTTTGAGTGATGCATTTAAACCATTCACATTCAGTTTTGTAAAAGTGTGTATGTGGTTCATAGTCATTGTGTGTTATTAGTAAGATCTGTGGCTGTCTTGGTTGGGTATTGATAGGATGTACTTTTACTGAATTTCCCCTGTTTGTGGGTTTTGGGTATTGATTACTTATTCTTCTGTCTGGAGTATATCTTTGAGAATTCTTTGTATGGCTAGTTTTCTGTTCACGAATGCTGTCAGTTGATCTTATCATGAAAATTTCTTATTTCTCTATCAAATTTGAAGCTGAGTTTTGCAGGGTATAGTATTCTTGACTGCATGTTGTGGTCATTCAGTTGTTGAAAGATTTCTTTCCACTTTCTTGCCTCCAGAGTCTGGATTGAAAAGTCATGGCAATTCTTATTGGTTTGCCTCTGAATGTGATTTGGTGTTTCTTCCTTGCTGCTTTTAATATTGTTTCCTTAATATCCCTGTTGTACATTTTGAATATTATGTGTCTTGGTGAGTTTCTCATTTGATTAGGCCTATTGGGTGTCCTGTAGGCTTCCTGGATGACCATGTCTGATTCTATTTTTATATGAGAAAAGTTTTGTTTCACAATTCCCTTGAGGATGTTCCTCATACCATTTGTGCAAGTTTCAATTTCTTCTTGTATACCAATTTCTCTTAGATTGTTTGTTCTCATTTCATCCCAGACATTTTTAAAATTCTGATCATGTTCTTTTAGTTGTTTTTCTTTTTTGTACTATGTGTGCTCAAATCTGGTCAGCCTGTCCTCATTGTCAGTTCTTTCTTCAATAGCAGAGGTTCTATTTTCTACAGAAGTTAGTCTATTATTAAATTCTTCTATGGTCCCTCTCATGTCATTGGCTGCAGATTTTAACTCTGTCACTTCCTTTTTGATTATGTCTATTTCTTTAATGATAGAGTTTCTCAATTCTTGAGTTTTCTCATTTATTCTCTTCATTTGCTCTTCTTTTAGTTCATTGTTTCTTTTCATTATCAAATCATTGATAATTTATTCTAGATTTTCCTCCTGGTCCCTGGCTGTGGACTTCTTGCTAGGGGAGTTGTGGGTTTGAGGTGAACCTCTTCTGTAGTTTGATTCCTCATTTTTTAAGAGATTCTTCTGGATTATTGAATTGGGGATCCCTTGTAGTAGTGGAGTTGGTCTGGAGTTTTTCCATCCAGTCACGAAGCCAAATGGAAAGCAGTCTTTCTTCAGCTCACCATCTTCCTGTCCAACTAATTTTTGACAAAAGTATCAAGAACATATAATGGAGGAAAAGCAGTCTCTTCAATAAATGGAAAATTTGAATATACATACACAGAAGAATCAAAATAGGTTACTTCATCTCCAAGTACAAAAAAATCAATTCAAAAAGAAACAAAGAACTACAATATTAAAACTGAACTATGAAATTGCTACAAGAGAACATAAGGGAAACACTCAAGACATTGGCATAGGTGAAAATTTTTTTAGATAGGACCCTAAAAGTATAGACATCCAAAGTAAAAATAGACAAATGGGATTATACCAAATAATGAAACAAAATGAAACAAAACAGAAGAACAGAATTAAAAGAAACCTACGGAACGGGAGAAAATATTTGCAAAGTATTCATCTGACAAAGGATTATAATCCAGATTATATGAGGAAGTTAAAAAGCTGAACCTCTAAAACACAAATTGTCCAATAAAAAATGAGCTAAAGAAATAGGCATTTCTCAAAAAAGGACAGAGAAATGGTGCAGAAGTATGTGAAAAAATGCTCACCTCACTAATTACCAGGGAAATGCTAATCAAAATTACCATGTGTTATCACCTCACCTCAACAAGGCTACCATCAAAAAGACAAAAAATGATAAATGCTTGTGGGGATGTAGAGAAAGGGGAAGTTTTATACACTGTTGAGGGAATGTATATTAGTACAGCCATTATAGAAAATGATATGAAGACTCCACAAAATACTGAAAATAGAATTACCACATGATTCAGCAATCCTACTACTGGGAATATATCCAAAGGATATTAAATTATTATACCAAAAATATGCTTGCACTCCCATGTTTATTGTAACTCTTTTTATGATAACAACAATGTGGAATACCTTCAGTGGATGAATGGATGAATAAAATATGGTATATATTCATGATGGAATGTTATTTAATCATAAAAAGAATGAAATGCTATCATGTTTGGAACAGGAGGTCATTATGTTAAACTAAATGAGCCAAACACAGAACAACAAATATCCTATGTTCTTACTCATTTATTGAAACTATGTCAATCAAGAGAACGTAATGGAATAGTGATTACCAGAAACTGGAGAAGTCAAGGCAAGGGGAATGGAAGAAGCTCAATAAAAACCAACACAGTTCATGGAAAACTTCTGGTTCTTCTTTGGCACAGTAAGGTAACTGTTGGCTAAGAAAATTGTACTATATAGTTCAAAATCACTAGAAAAGAAGTGCATGAAATTCCAAGCACATAAAAATAATTAATGTTTGTTCGGCCATAAGGAAGAACAAAATTATGTCATTTGTGGATAAATGGATGGTATTGAGGATATTATGTTTAGCAGGATAATCCAGACTCAGAAGGCCAAGGGTCGTATGTTTTCTCTCATATGCAGAAGCTAGAAAAAGAAAATAAAAGTTGACTGGGGATAGGTCACACAAAAAAGAGAGGAGACAAGTAGAATTGAGGAAGAGGATGAAAGGGAGCAATACAAAGAAAGGGATGCTACTGGAGAAAGAAACTGGACAAATTACGTTCCGTCCACATACAGATATGTCACACTGAGTCCCAGTACTATACCACTGTAGTGCACTAATGAAAGTTAATTTAAAAAGGTGACAAAATTAAATTAATAAATATCAAAACAAGAATTCAAGCTGAAAAACTTATTCACATTTGAACACATGGAAATGCTTATTACCTTGATTTGATTATTACACATTGTATGCATGTATTAAATTACCATAATGTACTCCATAAAAAAGAACAAATGTCAATTAAAAATGTAGCATCACAGCTGAGACTCGAGAATGAGAAAAATTAATAAGTATAGAGTGTGTATTATATTCTAGGCATGCTTCTAGCTCATTTGCTTTCCATAATACTGTATGGAGAGATGATGATGATGATGCTCATTTTACAGCTGAGGAGGCTTAACTAACTTGCTCAGGACTGCATAGCAACTAAGTATTGAAATTAGATTTTATTCGAGTGTAACTGACATCAAAATCCAAGGACTCTTATGGTGGTAATAATAATAATAACAAGATTAATATTGATTGAGCACTTGTTGTGTACCAGTTATGGCTCTGTGTTTCCACTTTGGTTGATTCCTCACTTATTTCTTACAATCTTGTAAGGTTCTATTATTATTCCTATTTTCTAGAGGATAAAACAGAAACTCAGCAATTTCCCTATACTGTTCCACAGCTTTTAAGAGTAAGACCTGGCATTTGAACTGAGAGGAGGAGTGCTTCTCTAAAAATGTTTTATTGTCAGAATTTAACTGAACATGTTTATGGGCTACAGTGTGATAATTCAGTGTATACACTATGTGCAATAATCAAATCAGGGAAGTTGGCATTTCTGTTTTCTTAAACTTTATTCTTTTTCAATACTGAGGAACAAAACTAGTGCCTTGCACATGATAGGCAACTGCTGTTACAACTCTATCGCTTTTTATTTTATTTGAGACAAGTTCTTGCTAAGTTGCTCAGGGTGACCTGAACTTGTGATCCTCCTGTCTCAGCTTCCTGAGGTGATGGGATTACAGGTGTGCACCAGCACTCTTGAATTTAACATTTTTTTGATTCTTGAATAACAATTGTACACATTTACAACACAGTTAGTTCATAACAATCTATCGTATCTTTTTTCCAAATGTTTTATTGGTGTATTATATTTGTACATATTGATAGTATTTGTTGTTACATATCCATACATGAACACAACAAATATTATATGTTGTTTAGTAACCTATAAAGAGTCAGTCTCCAAGCATGAAGTAATGATAAGGAGATTAGAGGGGTGCTATTAACTAATAGGCAAGAAAGTGAAAGGCAGGATGAAGGTGGTCATTTTTCTTGGTAGAAGGAAGCTCATATGTGTAGACTCAAAGGGAAGAGGGAGCATGACTTACAGAGGGATTAAAATAGTATGGTTAGATCTGATATAAGAAAATTATGAAATATAGTTTAATATTCAAGTAGGGTACATCATTGAGACCTTACAGGGCTTGAAGAGCTTCACAGTCAGATGGGAACAGTTGATGGTACACCAGTTCTAGCTTAATTCCATCTGCTGATGTGCCTTGGAAAATTATCTTTCTGTTCCTAATGGGCAGGGGAGTGACATACTCCAAACTACTTGTAAATTGGAGGCTGATTTCTAAGCATCCGGATCAGCAAATACATCACCACCGAAGAACAGGGCTCTTGATTTTTGGTTAATTCCATTTGGACAGTTCATCACCCCATCACCGCACCTCCTTCCTCTGGGAACACTTAGTCTCCCAGATTGAAAGTGCCATTGTAAACGGCAGGGTTCTTTCTGATCCAGGAAATTTTGAAACATAATGCTCCAGCTTCATTTGACAACACTAGGAGCTTGTCAGCATGTGGTCTGTTTGGAGGTTATTTATAATTCTGTATGCAGTATTTCAAAAATGTAAAACAGAACAAATTTAAGGCAGAAGGAGGAGGAAGATGAAGCATATTCTTCCTCCTTGCACAATAGAAGGAAGACACAAGAAGACTTGTTAAAGGATAAAGCAGCTTTCCCCCTCTACACATGGTTTTGATTTTTCAAGAATTGCCTGTAATATTTCAATAAAGATGAGGAACCAGACTGGTGTTGTCAGTCAGGGGGTCAGGTAAACAAGTATCCAGTCCTAGCTATCACAGATCTGCTTGGTAACATCTTAATCAATTGTCTTTGATAGCTTCTGTTATTTTCTTTTTTGAGACAAGGTGCCTCTCTATTACCCAGGCTGATCTCAAACTCCTAGGCTCACGGCATTCTGCTGCCTCAGCCTCCTAAATAGTTGGGACTGCAGATGTATCCCACCATTCCCTGCTTATTTGCTTATTCTGTATCTGATTTGTCTGTAACTTTGAAAGGGGACTGTATTTATTTCTCATTCATCAATGTTGCCCTCCCCTACAGCACCTAACCTTGTTGTCCAAGAGTATCTCTAAGATAGGCCTAGAATATTCAGGGAGTTCATAAAGGAAGCAGGCTATGGTTGTTTGGAGAAAAATGCTTGGATCAAAAGAGAAAAAATATTCTATAAAACATTGAATTTCTAGCTATAGTACACACTGAACATTCAATTAATTAACTTCTTATCTAGTGTTTTGGCATAAAGCCTTTATTTATAAACCAATTTCTCCTGGATGTAAAGTGAATAGAAGGTTCAATTTTAATAATAAGAAACCTGCATATTCCTAGTTAGGAATTTTCAGCTGAAGTCCAAGGGAGACAGTGTATCTCCCTAACTAAGAGAGCCAAGTTGAAGGAACAGGAAGTGACGGAGTTAGGCAGGGTCTGCATAAACCATGCTGATTGTCTACGATGAAGCAACTTACCTCTCTAGATGCTAAATTTTGCCTTAAAAGACATGAATAGTGCATCTGGTTATGCGATTTCTGTTTTTCTTTGGAAGCAGCGCATACACACTCAAAAAAACTAATAGTGAATGTATGGTAAGAACTTAACATGCGCTGGGTACTATATATTTTATTCACATTTAATCTATATAGAACCATAAAAATAAGCATTATCATTTTTTATATTTTCAAGGAAATTGAAATTTTGGGATATGAACTATCTCTTTCTAATTGAATAATTAAATGGTCTGACCATACAGTCTTTCGTGTAAGATTGTTGAGTGTTTATTTTTCTCCTCAGGTATCCTTTTTGGTGCTTGGAATATATCAGCAAATAAAATAAACAAGGATTCCTATCCTCAAATAGTATACATTAGAGTGGGAATAAATAATAAGTATAATATAAGTAAATTAAATAGCATATTGAACAGAGGTGAGAGCTGTTTAAAAAAAAAAAAGGAAAGAGCAGGTTAAAGGGTTTGTGGGACTGCTGGAAAAAGCAAGACTCTGGGTCTACTGCTACTCTGTGGTATGACCCTGAGAGGATTAGGGAAGGAGGGAATAGGAGGGAAGCCCCTTCTCCTGGTGTTTTCTTAATGTAATGGTTTAGATGTGAGGTATCCCCCAAAAGCTCATGTGTGAGACAATGCAAGAAGGTGCAAAGATTAGATTATGAGAGCTTTCACCTAATCAGTGGATTAATCCACTAATGTGGATTAACCAGGTGGTAACTGCAGGCAGGTATCACTGGAGGAGGTGGCTCACTGAGGACATACCTTTGGGGCTTATATTTTGACGCTGATAAGCAGAGCTCTCTCTGCTTCCTTGTTGCAATGTCCTGAGCTGGTTTCCTCCTGCACACCCTTTCACCATGATGTTCAGCCTCACCAGAGCTATGGAGTTGGCCTACCATGGACCAAGCCTCTAACTCCATGAGTCAAAATAAAGTTCCCCTTCCCTATGTTGTTTGTTTCATGTCTTTTTGTCAGAGTGATTTAAAAAGCTGACTAAAACACTTGGTTTTGCCTTCCCTAAAATGACAAGGATTTGGAGCACAGACAGCTTATTGGTGAGATGATTCTGGAAAGCTGGAGATAAGTAGTGGGGAAAATATTAGGGGAAAACGGGTACACAGTGGCTGCACCATGAAGGCTGTAGACTTTCATTAGTGAGAGTTTGATTCTTCCTGTATAAATATTCAGAATTTCTAACAGAACTGAACTTCTAAAGGCTAGAAGGTTAGGGTACTTCATCAGACCCTTTGGGGAGGGTGGTACCATCTGAATATCTGGGCTGCACCTGAGAGAGAGCCCTGAGGCACAAAAGCTGAGAAACAATAGCAACCCCTTGAGTAGGACTGGGTCAGCATGCAGGGCACTTGTTTACCTTGCTGCAGCTAAAATTAAATAAAGTTTAAGTCAAGAGCCTGGAAAGCCGGGCACAAGGAGAATCCGCTAGACCCATCTACATTCTCTCATAACTTCATCCAACAGAATCTCAGAGGAAGTCACAGGCAAGGGCTGGGAACTACAGTGTTCAGAGTCTCAGCCTCAGTGAGCAACATTGTAAAGAATAGGTCTGAAACTGAGTCATTAAATAAATAACCAGGACAATATCCAAGGAGAGATGCTGAATAAGTCTCTGGATGCCCAAATCAGGAAAGAGGTTTCAGTAGAGGGGCTCATCAGAACATAAATGGGTTTAAACCCAGGATGGGACGATGTCACCAAAGAAGCTTTATAAACAAAGCAGAGTATAAATAGCATGAGCTTCCCATTGTTTGACTGAATAAGAGAAGGGAGAAGCACAGGATGCCAAGAATAACTGAGAAGACTGTGTCCTGGCGTAGGTAACAAGTTGCATTTAACCAGGTTGTGTTTTGCCAAGATAGAAAGGGAGAATAAAATGTAGGGATTGATTACAGCAATTGATAAAGAATAAGGAATAGTGAGGGCATCCCGGGGAAGGTTAGGGAGAGTTTGGAAGGAGCCATGGATTGAAGGACCTGATAGGGTTTGATAATTGTTGGGGTCATTATTAAAAGCAGTGAGCTAAAAAGAAAGGCAGAGGTGATTAAGAGAATGGGTAGACAAAAGAAAAATAACACAGGGTTTATTGATCATGAATTGAACTTAGGAAATCTTACCCTAAAGCACAGTTCATTGCACTTTAAAAGTAATACCACTTACATTTCCCTAAAATTTGCTGCAGTGCTGGTCTCTGTCTACCTTGAAAATTTGGATTCAATAAAAATCAGACAGCCTGCTAGCACACCTATTACAAACAGTATTTGATTGTAAGGTAGAAGAGGGAAAATCATTTATATTGTCATGCATCAAGATTGAGAGCTTCATGCTGATTTTGCCTTAAGTCCCCCTTATTACCTTTAATGACCTTGGAAATTTGCCAGGGACATTCTGTGGTTCCCACCTGAAGCATGATTTTGTAATAGGGTCAAAATGCTTCTTTTGAAAACGAAGCAGTTTCAAGGCTCCAAAAGAATGTACATGCTGCTGCTTTTGATAATTCAGGAACTCGTAGTTCTATTGCAAACTGCTGTTAAGTTAAAGACTGAAAAGCAGATTTTGCTGTTCTCCACCCCCAGCTTTTATTGCAATAGCCTCCCAACTTCTTCTGTAGTTTCTTTCTCTTTGCTGCCTATGTAGCTCACCACATCTCAAAGGACAGTTTTATCATTTTATTTTCTGCTTCTGAAGCTTAAATATCTGTGGTTTAAGGATATCATTCAAATGGTCAGATTGCCATTAAGGCCATTCATGGCCAGAACTCGGTTTTGTTGTTTTTGTTGTTGCTTTGGTCACTATTAACTTAATAGCATAAAGATTTCACCCCAACTAAATTTCTCACATTCTTAATTTATCACCAATATTTTCCTAATTTGGTGTTTATTCATATTTTTCCATTTTACGTGGTGTCCTTTTTATCTACAATTTAAAAATATCTAATTTCAATATAACCTTAGAGAATCAGTGAAAGTTGTATTTTCTTTTCATGTTTTTAGGATCATCTCAACTGAAGTGACCTCTCCTTCCTCCAATATCCCTATTTTATAACTTCTGTGACACATTGTTCAGGGAGAGGTTTTATTATTTATAGGGCTCTATGTGAAAGACCACTTACATTTATCCTAGACCTTGAGAAAGCAAGCATAGTCAAGACAGCTGTGACAAAGTTCCAAGATTTTGAGTGGAAAAAAATGAAGAATGCAGGGTATAACATGAAAGAACAGAGAAAATATAGGGCCATGTGATGATTCTTAGCTCCACCACTTGCCAGATAGGGTCCTCTGCCTAATTATGAAAGCAATTTGTTTTTTCAACAAATAATTATAGGACATCCACTGTACACTGAAAAGAAAACAAGAATAAAATAAATAAGCTTCCTAACTAGATGGAGATTCAATTATGGGTTAGGTAGTGTACAGAGGTCTTCAAGACCAACCTCAGGGTTTATGATTCACTGATAGGGTCACAGAATGTAGAAGAGCTATCATATTCATGAATACAGTTTATTATCTCTAAAGAGTACAGGTTAGAATTAGCAAACATAGAAAACGCATAGGACAGACACAATTCAGAATAAACCAGATTGAGCTTCCAGTTAAGTTCCCTCAGGGGAGGCTCACAGACAACACTTAATTCCCCAAGAAATGATGTGTGATAACACATACAATATTTTGCCAGTCAAGAAAACTCCCCTGAATCTAAGTGTCCCGGGTTTTTGTTGGAAGTCACATAAGCCTTGGAATTGCAGTGACTGGCTATAACTACTCATTCTTTAGAATCAGTCCTTAAGAGGTCAAACTAATACAGCATGGCCCAAAGTTGCAGGTGAATGAAAGTTGGCATTCATCATAAATCACATTATTATATAAATACCTAGCAAAGACTAAGTCCCCAAGTACATGACAATTCTTATCACCAAACACTTAGTGGTTATCTTCTATGAATAGTCTAGGACTAGTCTCCTTTAGAATATGTGGGGTTCAAGAAATTCAAAACTGCTGAGTTAACCCTTACTGCACAGGTGGGTTTCTATTTCTATGACCATAGAAAGAAGATACTAGATGAAGTAGTTTGTTATTAAGGATTATGAGCATGGGTGGGGGTAGGGCAAAAGTTTATGTATCAGAATTCCCAATGGATCCAAGTCAATAGAGTTACAGTGAAATTGGAGCACCTATAATTTTTAAGAACTTTCTTCCCTGATTCTGATATTTAATCTGGTCCAGAATCACTGAACATAGGTATTTACAAGCCCAACTTCTGGAAACAGATTATAACATTCTAAATCTTATCTTTGCTATCTGTTATTTATTAACTATTTATTGAGCAAGTCATTTCTGTTTTCTATGTCTCAGTTTCTTACCTATAAAATGGATTATAATGGTACATGCCTTTCAGGATTTTTTTAAAGAATTAAATCAGTAATATATATTTAGAATGGTGCTTGGATGATAGTAATGACTATATAAAAATCTATTGTTATCATCTCAAAAACTTTCTATTCTAATATTCTGATAACCTAGGAATTGGAAATATAGTGAAAATAGACTCTGGAGATTTCTTCATCCTACAGAATGAACAATGTCACTGTGTTTCCCCTTTTGCTTTTTTCTGCCAATTATGTTTATAGATGGTTAGTTATGCAGCAGAAGTAATGGCCAGCATCCTATGTACAAACCCTTAGCAGCAATCGAGTATGACTAGTACTTGACATGGCTTCTCATCTCTTGCCATGATTTAACATGTGATAAGCTGACACAAAATTATTGGTTTCATAGGTTTAAAGCCAGCAAATAGCTCTGGTTCAAATAAAAGTCCTCTTCACTAAAAACAGGCCAGCGTTTTAAGATTTGTTGTTATCTTATTCTAGGTTAACTTGTTGACAACATATGAAAATGCTGTGGCATTTTAAGATAAATTCAGGGCTGGCATAGTGCCTGTTAAGCTCTGACTGGATTGGTATACACACAACAAAGAATCTTAGTTCTCAAATAGTACCCCAGAACATTTCCACTTCTTACAAAAGTGTTCTAAAATGTTTTTGAAAACCATTATGGGGGGAAATCTACTTATCAAAAATTTATATATGAACCCTTCTTTTTTAATGTATACTACATGGTAAAATTTTATAAATATTTTAAAGAATAAAATATACAATATTAAAACAAAGTATATATATATTTAAATTAATATTTAATTTGATATTATTTATTATTAGAATAAAATATGATAGAATGGTGCTATGTTATTACTTTAAAATATTGTTCTAACACTTTATGGCAAACCACTTAGCCTTGATTTAAAGTTCTCTGTTTCTGTGTTTATCAATCCTGAAATTCAGTATCTGAAAATATCCTCAAAATGATACGATTCTCCACAGCTTGACTGAGAAAAGAGCTCCAATCTGACCACTTGATTTTATTTTGGGTTATCTGCACAGAAGCATGGACTACCATAGTCAGTGTCTTTAGGGTAAGAGTTTCTTGCTTCTTACTTTCAAGAAACAGAGGGCTTCGAAGAAGAATATAGAAAAAATCGTCTTAGAGACTTTCATTAAAGTAGAGGAACAATCAGTACAGTAGACAAAGGGGATTGAAGGAAGGGAAGGAAAGACTGAAAAAAGGAAGAACAGTGAAAGGAATCTGACTGAACTTTCACACGGACATACATGAATACAGCACCGTGAAGCCCAACATCCAAGACACTAATTTAAAAAAAATTATAAATAAATTGCAGAAAGAGCAGTAAAGTAGAGGGAAGAGAACAGGGAGAGTCACAAGAGAAGGTAGGATATGCTGGGGATTGAATTAGAACATGCTTTTGTGATTATGTCAAAATATATCTTACTGTTTTATGTAATTAAAAAGAATCAATTAAAAAATGTTAAATAAAAAGAAGGGAAAAATCCTCTTTGAGATCCATCCAGCTACTTTCATGTGTCAGTACCTCCAATCCCCAGAGAACACAGATCTACTCTTTCCAAAGCTGTTATTTGACTGTATCACTGTGTTTTATTGTATGGGGCACAAGTATGGGTGACAAGGTACCTGTCTAAAATTGACTGCATTATTTTCTGTAGGTGCTCACAATATTTGATCAAGATAATGTGTTCTCATGTAAGCAAATCTACGCTGACAAGCTGGGAAGTAGATAGGAATACACGGGTGAAAACCCCCTAGCTATATCTTCATGTTTTATTTCAGCGATTCTCAGAATGTTCCTTTGAGATTAGCAGCATCACCATCCTCTGGAAACATGGTAGAAGTGCGAATTCTCAGGCTCCACCCTGGACCTCCTAAAACAGAGACTCTGTCGTCTCTTAACAAGCCCTCCAGGTGATTCTGAGGCATGCTGACGTTTCAGAACCATTGCTTTGGCATGTTTGTTTAATTTTTAAATTTCTGCTAATCATGTTGACTTCCCACTGTCATTGTTTATTCTCTCAAGGAACAATTTACAAGTAGGGTAAACTCCATAGCTCAAGATGGGGAACAAAAGTTTTTAAAGCACTGCACATCAAGGCTAAAAATAAAAAAAAAAGGAGGTCACATAAAATCATTTATCCACTCTTCATGCACAGGATCACATGGAAGAATGTGGGGAAATAAGTGGATCACCAGACAAAGAATGACAAAGGTTTTATTTAATCATCATTTCATGGTATACCATTTTGGTTAATACCACTTCGGTTAGTGAAGTTTATACCTAGAGTGGTATTAACAAATTCACCAATTTCTGAAATTATCAGAAAATATTTTTAAAGACTGTTTTATAAAATGTGTTCTTTGAAATGGTAATTCTGTGGGATGTATTATGAAAATTGTGTCTGTGGGATGTAGGCTTGAGAACACAATCAATGGATCTCCTCACTGTTTATTGCATAATTTCTTAAAGCCTTTTCTACTGTTAATTTCCTAGAAAAGGACTATAGTATACAGTATTTCTCAAACTTTTTTTTCAATGGCACTTTGTCTAGTAACAACTATCAGTGGACATTATTTCATGTAAAACACTTTGGAAAATGCAGCTTTGTAAATGTCAAGAATTTATTGTGTTAATGGTAAAATTCACATTTTCTGTTTATGCCTGATCAGCTCCTTCTTTCTGATAACACTCTGATTGCCTTTTGAAGAATTGTACTCCCTCTCTTGCATTCAGTGTTAGCTATCTAGTAAATCAAGATGCTCATTTGTGAGATGGAATCAACTAGATTGGAGGACAAGATTAAGCCTAGTACCTATGGCATCCAATTGTATTTAACTGTTATCTTTGTACATAGAATGATGGTAGTTATTCACCATTGTTAGAGAAAATTGGAAAAAAATGACATATAACTTATTTTGTGTGTTCTGTAGATTTAGATGATGAATCTTATTTGAGAAACATTAGTACAGTTAAGGTAACTTCTGCCAAATCTATACCTATCACAAAATTAAAACTTTGTGGCAGGCATAAAACCAATTGGCAAGTGCTTTCTTTCATCTTTCTGGTTTGTGTTCATGACTGATCCTCTAGACTTCCCTTTGACTCTACATGTTATCAGTGTCCTTTAACTAAATCTCACAATGTTAAAATTGTCCAGGTTATATTTCTCTTGCATGTAATGTATAGTATCACCCTAACAGCAGGAGCATCCCACACAATCAACAATTTGGGGACTCTTTGAGAAGGAAGGATACAAAAATGAATGACACAGATACCATGGGTATTAAATTCAATTTGAGACATGATTGGAATTTGGCACCACACTTGAATCCAACTTGATAGGCAGAATTCTCAGCTCCGTCCTTTTCTCTGAACCAACAAATCACTCAGCTTCTCTGCTCCCTCTTTGTTGGGGAAAAAAAAAAGATGCAAACACAATGAGCTGCTAAGTTGAAATTTGGGTCCTTGCATGAAATAACTATATAAATAAAAACACAGAACTCCTTGTACTTCCGATGAATGTAGATGACCTTAGGATAGAAACAAGATTAATCTTCAACAAGTAGAAATAAAGGAGAAGAAATGAAGGCGGGGGCAACTATAGAAACAGCTGTCAGGGTATTCATCACGCTAACTAAATCTCTTCGCTATGGTCACCTGATCCAGGACAGATGAGAAAGGCCTGCAGCAAGGCATGTCTAAAAATACCTAGGACATTTATTTGAATTTTTAAGCATACTGCTTGTTGTTTTATAAGTAATTATTTGTGCTTTAGCATTGAAAGGCAGTTAGGCTGTCAGCAGGAAAGGTCTCAATTATACCTCCATCTTGGTATTGAAAGTGAGGTTCACCTTGGAAGCCAGAAAAAAATTTTTTTTTTCCAAACCGGATGCTTGCTTTGAAAGCTAATGGAGATCTCCCAATTAGCCTTCTTTCATTAATAAAGTTGTGGAGAGTTAGCGTGTGATTTTACAAACAGGAGGCCATGCAGAAAATATTGCGTGCCAGGAGCATTTCCAGAGTGAGAAAGACATTGGAGCCCTGAGGAGGAGGATAATGGGAGAGCTGGGCCCAAAGTAATCAATGATTTCCTTGGATTTCATCATCATGCTCCCTAGGAGTTTCTTCCCTGGCCCAAATGAATGAGAAATCAGCCCCCAAATTATACTTGATTTGCTTTGACATTTTCTACACCATAAGGAGAAGTATATTGATCATTTTCCTAAAACCAGAGAGTGTGTTTTCCTTCCAAAGAGCAGTCTAAAATCATGAATATGAAGGCTATGAAGCAATTCCCCTTGCAGATGATTATACACATACAAAGCAACACCTCATACTGCTAGGGGGAAAGGAGCTACACATTTCAAATGAATCTTCTCAGAACAGATTTCTTATTAAGATTTCAAAAGGCATTTTTTCAGGTTAAATACCAATTGATTTTAAAAAGCATATTAGTTGGGGAGTAACAATCAAGTAGTTTATCTAGATCTAGGACATGATGCCTAATCTGCAGTATTTCTCAGTCATCAATTATGTTTGAAAATAACTTAAATGAAAAGAAAATTGCATGTGGATTAAAAAATGATTCAGATTTTAGATCTGACATAGGAGATTACTACAACTTGCAAGGAATGAATTTGTAAAACATCACCTCCTAAGCTTTTGGTTATACAGGGTCTTTGCTAACCTGAAGCATTGAAAATGCTTGAAAAATGGTTTTTGTTGTCTGGGAACTTTATTTTGTTTTCTTTTGATGCATATATGTGATTGATCTCAAGGAGGATAGAAGAAGAACAATTAAATACTAAAGTAATATGAATTTGGTTCACTAACATATACCCACTCCAAATTTGAAGAGATAAATAAAAACTATTTTTTTAGGTAAATAGTCTATTGATCAGACTTGACCATTATTCAGTAGAAGAACATGATTGTTATCAAAGCTGAGAATCAGAATGACATGGCAGTACATGCAGGGGAGAGGAGGGTCCAGAGGAAATGGAAGATGGTGAGCCAGTTAGGATGCTATAATACCAGTGTCAGCGAGGAGGTGAGAGAGGCAGGTGTAAGTGGCAATGGGCTTTGGGGAGAAGCACATGGAGGCAAAAGGTGCAATTTCAAGAAGTAGGAGTCCCCAAATATTTCTGAAGCTAGTTGATCTTTGCCATATCTAGTGACTCAGGAGGCTAAGGCAGGGGGATTGAAAGTTCAAAGTCAGCCTCAGCAACTTAGCAAGACCCTAAGCAACTTAGCGAGACCCTGCCTCAAAAATAAAATATGAAAAGGGCTAGGAATGTGGCTCAGTGGTTAAGTGCCATTAGGTTCAATCCCGAGTACCAATAAAAAATTGTTCTCTCCACATGGTAGCATTGGCCTTTTAGCATTTTGATTAAGAAAATAAATGAAAGGGTGTGGGGGAATATTGAACAAATGTATTCCTGATTTGTGTGCATCTAGGAATATGTGACACCCAATCCCATCATCCCATCATTAGGTAAAACTATAATGCACTAATATATATATATATATATATATATATATATATAAAGTAGATAAAAAACTGGAAAGATGATAAGTTGGTAGGTGATGAATATGTTAATTGGCTTGATTGAAACTGTAATGTACACATAGATCTTGTACTTCATCCATATACATAATTATTTGTCAATTAAAAAGTGTACATATTTGTAAAAAAATTAATATTCCAAAAAAAAGAAAATAAATAAAGTCAAAGAACACAAACGTGTTTCATAGTTACACCTTTATTACATGGTAAAATGTCCAGAACATAGTAGACATGTAATAATTAATGCAATAACAAATGCTAATATAAATTCAATATGTAAGTATGTATTTGTCTCAGCAGTATTCATCCAGGTTTGAAAATACTACTGTGAACACATGAGCCATCTTTATTAGACTTAGAAACAACTGAGACTGTAGCTTCAGTTGACCCTTGAAATATGCTACACCTTATAGGATACCTGCCCCCCCAGGACCATCAGTGTGTAAATTAGGAACCACCATTCTAAGCCAGTAACTCACAGTAACTTACAGAGCAGATTTATGCTTAAGAATGGGAGGTCTATTATCTGACAGATATTTGCCATTGTCTCTTTAAAAAGTAAAAAAAAAAAAAAGGGTCAGTGAGAGAGAGAAAGAGAGAGAGAGAAAGAGAGAATAAACTTTAGTTTTTCATGTGACCTACGTTGCTCTGACACTTTGTTGTGTACGTGGTGCTGGAGTTCAAACCCATGTACTTGTGCATCCCAGGCAAGTGCTGTAACTGCTGTGTCCACCATGCCAGCCCCACCATTGCCTCTTAAAAGTGTTAATTCGGGGTTGGGGATTTAGCTCAGTGGCAAAGCACTTGCCTAGCATGTGCAAGGCCTCGAGTTTGGTCCTCAGCCCTGAAAAATAAACCAAAAGTGTTAATTCCTCAAAATATTAATGTCTTGGTTTCCTCACCTATAAAACTTTATCAATGGAATCAACTACTGCCTTTAGAGATGATTCACGTGAGGTGCTTAGCAAACTGGATGGTACATGATGGGGACAGTTTATTTTAATTTTTTACAGCTTTATTGAATTATAATTGACAAGTAATATATTTATTTAAGGTATATAATATGATGTTTTGCATGCATATACCTTATGAAATAATTACTATTAGTAAGCTATTTAACATATCTGTTACCTCACATAGTTACTATGTATGTGTATATATTCTGAGAACATCTAAAATTTACACTTAGCAAATTGCAAGAATACAATACAATTCTATTACCTGCAGTAACCATGTTGTATATTAGAGCTCCAGAATGTATTTTTTTTTGTTTTCTAAAGAGTTTTCTAAGAGTTGCTACACAATTTCAAAAATCAATAATAAACAAAACAAAAGCAAGAATTCAAAAACAATCTCTGTATAGTGAACTACAATAGAGGTTTGGATAAGTTAAAGGAATACTACAAGAGAAAAAAATCATATGCTTTGGTTTAAGAATAAAAGGAAATCTACAGAAACTATATGAGACATTTACATTTGGGATAATAAGAACAAAATATTAACCCACTAAAAGTGCTAGCATGAAAGCCCCCAAACAAGGAGCCCCCAAAGCCCATTGTGGATTCCCTATAAGTACATGATGAAGAGGCCTATGTGTGGATTGCCTACAGGTACATGGTAAAGAAGCATGCATTTATACACATATGCAGTGGAACCATCTAGAATAAACCATGTATCTGCCGCACCTAAGAGAGTGGAACTCAGACAGTAGATTAGGAAAAATGCTGTACTTTCTGGAGATCTCATAAGCATCTCTGGTAATGAATGACCAGGAATGTAGAATGGGCTATACCTTAGAGGGAAATATGCTCTAAATCTACCATATCAAATCCAAAATCAGCTTTTACAAAATCACAGAGAAAGTAGAATTTGGAATTCGTGTCCACTAAAGTTAGAAAGATTTAGAAAACACTCTAAATTTTTACATATTTTTACAAACTGATTGAAAAACCAAGTTTGCTTAATTTCAAAAACTTATTGCTCAGACATTGGCTTTGGAGACTTCTTGTTTGGAGGAATACTTTTATGGAATTAAGATACTGTCCTTTTTATTCTAAATGTAAGTTTCGACAGACTTAAGATATTTTCTTTTTTTTATTATTATTATTTTTTGAACAACCTTACACGATCCAGAATGTATTTAACCTACAAAATTTAACTTGGTTCACTTTGAATTCATATCTTCCCATTTTCATCCCTTTCGTACCCCCTGAAAACCACCATTCTACTTTCTGTTTCTATGAGTTCAACTTTTTTAGGTTCCATATATCAGCAAGATCATGAAATATTTGCCTTTCTGTGTCTGGCTTATTTCATGTAGCACAATGTCCTGCAAATGTTGTTGCAAATGACAGTCTTTTCCTATTTTAAGGCTAACTTGAATTCCATTGTATACATGTGCCACATCTGATTTATTCATTTGGATATTGATGGATACTATCTTGGCTATTGGGAATAATTGCCATAGTGAATATGAAAATGTGTCTCTTCAAGATGGTGATAGTTTTCTTTGGATATGTCCCCAGAAAAGGATTGCTGGGGCAATTCAATTTTTAAGTTTTTGAGGACCCTCCATGTTATTTTCCACAATGGCTTTAATAATTTATACTCCCACCAACAAGGCACAAGAATTTCCAGGCCTGGAGCAGTGGCTCAGCAGCTGGAGCACTTGCCTGGCCTGCTCATGGACCCAGGTTCAAACCCCAGCACCGCATGTACAATTGAGTGTCAGAGAAGCAAAAGCCAGATGAAAAACTAAATAAAATTGATTCTCTCTCTCTCTCTCTCTCTCTCTCTCTCTCTGTCTCTTTATTTCTCTCTTTAAAAAAAAGGAATTTTTCTTTTCTTCATATCCTTGCCAACACTTGTGATCCCAACCCTTGTTATCTTTTTAACTTTTTTATGATAACCATCCTAACAGGAGAAAAGTGATACCTCATTATGATTTTGATTTGCATTTTCATGATGATTAGAAATGCTGAGCAATTTTTCATTCACCCATTAGCCATTTATAAGTTTTCCCTTGCAGATTTCATATTCTGTGCCAAGTATTGAATGAAGTTTTGGTTTCCCTTCCAGGGTTGTTGGAGTTCCTCATATATTCTGGATATTAGCTTGTTATCAGATGTCCTCCTGTCTATAGATTGTCTCCATACACTGTTGATTCTTTCCTTTGCCCTGCAGAATTTTTAAGTCCCATGCAATCTTATTTGTCTGTTTTTTTTTTAATCACCTGTGCTTTCAAAGTCATATCCAAAAAAACCCATCAACTAGAACAATGTCAAAGAGTTTTCTATGTGCTTGTCTAGTAGTTTAACAGGTTCAGATCTTATGGTTACGGCTTTTATCCATTTTGAGTTGACTTTGTATATTAATCTAAGGATCCAACTTGATTTTTCTGCATGTGGACATTCATCTTTCCCTACACCATTTATTGAAGAGACAGCCTTTCTGCATTGTGAGTTCTTGTCATCTTCATTGAAGATCAATTGATTGTAAATGTATGTAACTAATTCTGGACTCTATTCCTTTCTAGTCATCTATATGTATGGCTTTAAACCAATACTATGCTGTTTTTATTGTCATAGCTTTGTAGTATATTTGATATCAGCTAGTCTGAAATCTCCAACTTTTATTTTCTTGCTAAAGATTGCTCTACATATTCACTGTCTTTCATCATTCCACACAAATTTGAATGGACATTTTAATAATATTAGTGCTTCTAATTCATGAATGTGGGGTATATTTTTATTTATTTGTACCTTCCATTTTTTCATCAATATTTTATTATTTCCTGTTTATAGAAATTTTACTTCTTTGCTCACATTTATTCCTAAGTATTGTGCTTTTGCTCCTGCAAATGGGTTTCCTTAATACTCTTTTTTACAGATGGTTAGCTGAAATTGTACAAAAGTACAACTAGTTTTAAGTTCATTTTGTATCTTGCAACTTTACTGAATTTATTTATTTGTTCAAAGAAGATTTTTTCCATTTTTTATGGAGTCTTCTGGGTTTTCTCTGTATAAATAATAACATCTTCAAAAAAGCTAACTGTATTTTTCTTTTTTTCAATTTGAATGACATTTATTTCTTTTTCTTGCTTAAAGCCTCAGGGTAGGACTGCCTGAAGAGATAGTGAAAGTGGGCACTCTGCTCTGACTCCTGATCTTAGAGAAAAATGTTACGTTTTGCCATTGAGCATCATGTCAGTTGTGGGATTCTGCATTTATTGTGTTGAAATATATTCCTTGTATATCTAATATGTTGGGATTTTTATAATGAATGATGGTGAATTTTATCAAATGCTCTTCTGCATTTATTGGGATGATTGTATGACTTTTCTCCTTCCTTATTTTAATGCAATGCCTCACATTTTTGGATTGGTGTATGTTGAACCATCCTTGCATCCCAAGGATAAATCTCTCCTGCTCATGGTGAATGATCTTTTTAAGGTTATGTTCAATTTGGTTTTCTAGCATTTTGTGGAGGATTTTGTATTGATATTCATCAAGGATGTTGGACTATAATTTTCTTCTTTGTACTGATGTAATTGAGATTTGGTATGAAGTCAATACTTGTTTCATAAAATATCTTAAATGTGTCCCTTCCTTTTCAATTTCTTTGAAAGAACTTGAACAAGATTGCTTCTAATATTTTTTTAAATATTTCGTGGAATTTTCCAGGGAATCCATCAGCTCCTGAGTTATTCTTTGTCTAGAAGTTTTTGATGACTGATTCAATCACCTTATTTGTAATTGATCTGTTTGGACTTTGTTTCCTGACAATTCAGTTTTGTGTAGTTGTATGTTTCTTGGAATTTATTCATTTCTTCAAGGTTATCTAATTTGTTGGCACATAGTTGTTCATAGCAGCCTCTTGTGATCTTTTGTTTTCTGTGGTTTTAATTGTGACGTCTCCCATTTCATTTTTTATTTTATTTCTTTGAGTATTCTCTTTTCTTATTCTAACTAAAGGTCCATTAACTTTATCTTTTCAAAAAACCAATTGCTAGTTTTGTTGATATTTTTCTGTTGTTTTTCTGGGCTTCATATCCTTTATTTCTACTCTGATATGTATTATTTTCTTCCTTCTACTGTGTGTTTAGTTGTTCTTTATGAATTTTACTGAAGTATAAAGTTATTTGAATTTTCTTTTTCTTTATATAGGCTTGTATTGCTGTAAACTTCCTTTCTAGAATTTCCTTGGCTGCATTTGGAAGTTTTGTGTTTCCTTTTTCATTTGTCCTGAGATATTTTTTTTCCTTTCAATTTCTTCTTGGATCCTTTGGTTGTTCACTAATGTGTTGTTTAATTTTCACATATTTGTGACTTTTCCAGTTTTCCTCCTGTTTATGATTTCTAATTTCACACCAGTGTGATCACAAGATACCTGATTAATTTCAAACCTAAAAATATTAAGATGTTTTATGATGATCTAAGATGCAATGCATCCTGGAGAATCTTTTATGCACATTTGAAAAGAATGTATATTCTTCTGCTGTTGGATGGAATGTTCTGTACATGTCTGTTACGTCCGTATGGTCTTAAGTGCAGTTAAAGTTCATTGTATTCTTATTGATTTTCTGTCTGGATGATTTATCCTGTGTTGAAAATGAGTTATTGAAGTCCCTGCTATGATTGTATTACTACCTATTTCTCCCTTCAGTCCTGTTAATATGTGCTTTACACACTTTAGTGCTCAGTGCTGTGTATGTGTGTGCGCGTGTGCATGTGTGTGCTCTTTATTAATTGATTTCTTTATCGTTATATAGTAAGTGGCCTTCTTCTGATGTAAGTGTAGCCATTCTTTCTCCCTTTTAGTTACCATTCCAGGGGAATAACTTTTTCATACCTTCGTTTTCACACTGTGTGTGTCCTTAAAGCTAGAGTGACTCTCCTGTAGCAGCATATAGTTGGATATTTTTTATATTTTTTAAAAACCATATGTAGCCTCTAGGCTTTTTAATTGGAGATAATCTTCTTCCCTTGCTCTTTCTTTATGATTGGGTGGTTTTTGTGGTAGTGGTGGTATACTCTGATACCTTTCTCTTTATCTCTCATTCTATGACATGATTTTGCTCTGTACAAGAAAACATTAGTAGTAGTAGCAGGTTTATGTGAATCATTTTATAATTGCAACAGTCGATTAAGCTGATAATTGTGACCACATTAAAAACAATATCTATGATTTAACATTTCCTCCCCTTATATTTTGTTATTGATGTCACAATTTGCATTAAGAAACCTGTGATTTTGAACACTTTTGATTCTTTTAATTTTTGATCACAGAGCTAAGAGTGACTTGCACACTGCCATTACAGCATGAGAGGGACTCCGTTCCTGACTGTGCAGTGAGCTCTGTGCTTTCGTGTTGTCAATGCTTGTTGGCTTTTAACGTGGCCTTTAGCATTGCTAGCAAAATCTGAAGGGGTGAACTTCAGCTTTCCTCTCTGGGAAAGTCTTTATTTCTCCCTCCATTCTGAAGGACAACTTTGCCAAACATAGTATTTTTGGTGACAGGTTTTTTTTTTTAATGTTTTTTTCCTTTAGTACTTTGAATATGTCACCCCATTCTCTTCTGGCCAGCAAAATTTGACAAATTGCTTTTATCTTGCTGCTTTCAAAATTCTCTTTGTCCTGGACTTAAAAAATTTGATTATAATATGTATCACTAAAAATCTCTTTGTGTTTCATCTCTCCGGGGCTCTTTGGGATCTGGATATTCATTCCCTCTAATGTGGACGTTTTCTATCGGTACCTCCTTAAATAAACTTTCCTTTCTCTTTGCTGCTTCTGAGATAACTATAATGCATATGGAGTTCAGTTTGATGAACAAGCTTTCTTCACTTTTTTTTCATTCTTTTATCTTTTTCATTCCTCTGACTGAGTAATTTCAAATAGGGGACGGAGAGATGCCAATGGTGGGAGCATGAGGTGAAGGGAATAATTCTATAAAATGGGCCCGTTGTGCTGATGAACCCCCACATGCTTTCTTTCCCAAAAAGTAATTTACCTGTAGCCCTGACTGGCCTAAGTGAACAAGCTGTCACATTTCTCAGTAAACTATCAGTTATCTGTAGGAGAAATGCAGGCCCAGAATAATGTCCACAAGAGGAATTCAAGTTACCCTGAAGAGGGAGACGTTTATGACCAGATCCTGAAACTCGGGGACATAAGCATAATTCCTTCTAACTTGAAAATCTGTAACAATGTATGGTTAAAAATCCAATTAGAACCTGTCAGCATGGCCAAAGTGACCTAGAATTCCATGGCAGTGGGGACTTGAAAGTCTGATGTCATTTTGATGTCAGTCAAAAGTCAAAAGGTGAACCTGGGCAAAACTCTCTGGAAACTTCTCTGAGATCCCCAATAAAACTGGAGTGCAGGTGAGGCACATTGACCCTCTCCTCTCAGAAAGGACCCACTCTCTCCATTGAGAGTTTCCCCTTTCCCTTTTCCTATCCTTTCGATAGACTCATTCTTGTTGCCATGAGGGACATATCTGAAATCTTTCTGATTTGATCATAAGAACTGGGGTTTGAAGGGGTGGGGGAGGCTTTTCACTGGCTGAGTTCCCCAGAAGGCCCCAGCTCTGGAACAAAATGACCTGTCTTCAAGCTTTCTGATTCCTTCTGCTTGATCAAGTCTATTACTGAGGACTTACTTGGAACTTTTCAGTTTGGTCATTGTCATTTCCTCCTCCAGACTGTGTTTTTTTCTTTGCTGTATGACACTGTAGATCTTCTCATTTTGCTCCTGTGTTGCTTTCCTGATATCGTTGAGTCATATCATTCTCGTCCTGTTGCTCACTGAGCCTCTTTAAGACTGTTATTTTGAATTGTTTATCAGGTAGGTCACAACTGTCATGGCTGTAAGTTAGTCCTTAGTGCTTTATTTCATTCCTTTTGATCATCTCATATTTTCCTGATTATTCATGTTCTTAGTGAACCAATTTTTTCTTCCGTGCATTTGAAAACAGAGGCACTTCGCTTGGTCTCTACAGATAGGCTTTGGCAGGTAGAGAGATCTGAGTGGGTCAGCTATTGGTGTTCAAGAACCTCTGGAGTCCTTGTGTAGGTGAGCCTGGATGCTTGGATCCACTAAGACAAGAGGAGAACTTGAGTCTGCATTAAGGGACTGATGCGTATTCCTCGGAGGCTATGCTGGGCCTAGGTCCATGTGAGCATGCCTCCACCTTTGTCTGCAGGGGCTGAACTGAAGCCTGCATCCATGGAGGCCCATTTGGTTTTGAGTCATTCTGGTCAATGGGAGCAGACTTCCACAGAGACCAGTGCAGAGCCAGGACCCTGGAGGCCAGGCTGGAGTTCACTGGACCAGGCCTGGCGGTGAGAGGTCTGTAGGGAAGCCATGTGCCCACTGCATGCTTTCCTCCACTACGCGGAGATAACTCTACGCACACTGTGTAGCCTTAGGGGACAGGTGAAGTGGGTAATGTGCTATTGTTCTTCCTACTATATTAAATGTCTTTCCCCCTATTTCCTTGCTCCACCAGGTACTATAATCTCTCATTGGGATTCCTTAGTTTTTGTGGAGGAATGTTCATGCATGAATGGTTATTCAAATTGGTGTTTTTCTGAGAGAATGAGTCCTGGAAACTATTTTGCCATCTTGCCGATACCACACCTTTCTATAAGCACGTTTTAATGTTAGCTGTCACTGTTATCACCATTTCCTTCATTGGAGGATGAGGCTTTTATGAACGAGCTGATAAGCAACAAATCTGGATGATCCCTTTAGACTCATTTCTTTACCCCTTTTGGTAGCTTTAGAGGACTGGGCTCAAGAATTCTGGGTTAGCTCTCACAACTTTCCCTTTCTATCAGGGATGGTTTACCTGAAAACTTACACCATTGAACAGTTATAGTATTGTATTAATAAACCAGTTCTCAACACAAATCCTTGGTTTGCAAAGTTTTCCAATTTCTGAGGTGTAAATACTCTTACCATAGCCAATATAAGTTGACAATATAAAGTTGCTGCAGGTATAGCTAGTAGGTGAGTATGTCAGCTTCTATGATACAGTATAAGTCTGCTCTGGTATTCTATTAAAATAGCATGTTCCTTCATTTATCCTATAGATATGCGTGGCATATGTGATGTCATCTATTCTTTAAAATGCATCCATGTGCATTTAGAACACCTATGCTGGGCCTATGTCTCAGAAAATGAGAGTTCAAGAGATTGTATTGATTCTATTACTTCTAATTTTTCTTCCCCCCAAAATGGATGTTGCTAGTGGCATGAGATCCCAACCTGCTTTTCATGACAAAAGAATGCCTGACACAAAGATCATCAGGGTTTCATACATTAAAGTCATATATTTTTCAGGGAAGTAGAGGTAAAATCCTTCAATCACAATAAATAGATGAACATTAAGCATAAGACTATATAAACTTGAAGCTTACAAGCGTTTCTAGAGAAGAACCTTATTTCCAGCTGTAAATCACCTTATGACATGCTTTACCCTGTTGGAAATAACCTCTGCTGTGATCCCAAAGGACACTTCCAGATCTATTATACCCAAATACTGACCTATATTCAAAGCATTTCAAAGATCTTTTAAGTTCTTTCCCCAAAATGGAATTTATTTTAAACAGAGAAACAAAGCGAATCAAAGAACAACAAAAGCTAAAGCACCAAATGAGGACTTTTGGTTGTTCTTACAACTGAATGCATTTGGAAAGAATAGCCTACCAAGAAAAAATATTAGCTTTTTGTACAAACTTGAAATGCAGAGTAGTGAAAATCTGTCAAATGCAGAATTTTATTGTGCGTAAATCTATACCTTAGCCAATATTCATTAAACAGGTCTCTCTCTGTGAGCAGTGTGCCTCCACCTTGGCATGCAACTATTAATTCATTTAACTCAACATTTCCTTTAGCTGCAAGTGATTGCCTTTGGCTATGGACTTATATGAAAAGAGCTTAGGGGCATATTTCTCCTTGACTTAAGTCCAAACTTAACTCCAAGTTCCCTTCCTGACAGGTTAAATTTCCTCTCATCTATTTTTAAATTCTTCATGTCTTTAGGTCCATTTCTGTCCATCATGTTCATAGTAGTACCTCTGGGAAATGGAAATAATTGGTTAATTGGGAGAGGGGGGTCCAGATAGAATATCTAGATTAGATGCCAGCTAATCAGAGCATAAGGAATCCTTCTGAGAAAAGATGATATTATATTTTGAGTGTTTTCCCCAAAAGTTCGTATGTTGAAACATTAACCCTTCAATGTGGCAGTGTTGAAAGGGCGCACCTAGAAGGAAGTGTTTGAGTCATGGGACAGAGCTCCTCCACTCCAGTGAATGGATTAATGCTATTCTCATAAGAAAGGGTTGGTTAGCCTTAGGATTTGATGTACCCCCTCTTTTATGCTGTTATGAAGTAGCATGGGACCCACACCAGATAGGGCTGCCTAATCTTAGACCTACTAGCCTCCAGATTGTGAATGAAAAACTCCTTTCCTTCAGAATTCATCCAGCCTCAGGTATTCTGTTATATCAGCGTAGAATGGATGAAGACAGATAGTTTGGAACTAGATGATGTAGAATGCCTGAACAGAATCTCACTTTCTGTCAATCTTTAGAGCTCAAGCAAATTTAATGGATGTAGAAAAATGCTATATATCTACTTGTCAAGGTTATCATACAGTGAGGTAAAACAATATCCTAGGCTCAACAATAAGGAAAAAGAATATTGAAAATAGAGTGGATGATTAGTAAGTTCTGGGCATTCTCTATATGTGTTGCTATGACTTGGATCTAGTATGTGACTGTCCCTTAAGGGTTTACGTGTTCAAAACTAAGTCTTCTGAGTGGTGATATTGGGAGGTGGTGCCTTTAAGAGGAGGGGACTAATGGAAAGCCCGAAAGTCAACTGGAGTTATATGGAGAGATTAGGGGATCCAAGTCTCTCTTTCATTTCCTGTTTAGTGATGTAATCCTTTCTTCTCACTAGTACTTCTGCTAATCAGGTCCTCACAAGAGTCAAACTAATATTGGTGTCATACCCTAGAAATTCCAGCACTGTGAACTAAAAAAGCCTCTTTTTCATAATGTTAACCTGTATCAAATATTTTTGATAGTAACAGAAAATGTACTAATACAGGTATATGATCTCATTCAGTCCTCATTATAACCCACACAAATAAATATTCCCATTTTCCTGATAAGGACATTGAGGCTAAGACAGGTTACATGTGCAGTTGAAGTCTGTGTTGTTAACCACTCTGTAGAGCTTCCATTCAGCACCCCAAAGTTAAGAAAGTAGATTAATGCTGGCAAATTAATTACTGTTTTCCAAAGTATAAGTCAGCACTTTATTGTTTTTTTATCATGATTTATGTTTGACCCACTGATAAGTAATAATAAAGTTCAGTTTTAAGTTTCTTCAATACTTGTTTTGTTAGCGTAACATATAAGAAAATTATTCATATACAGCTATGGTTTGGATATGGCTTGAGTGTGTTCCCACAGGCTTCATGTACTTAAAATTAATCCCCATTATGATGTCTTAAGAGGATGGAAATTTAAATCCATTATGGTGTTGAGGGTTAGGGCCTTTGAGGTTATAAGGGTTAGATTGTCATTAGGATGAAACTCCCATGATTGAATCCTGGTGTCCTTAAGAAGACAGAAAGGGCCAGACAGACAGCTGCCCTAATCAATCATTTCATTAACTATATAATCATAGTCCTTCAATTTATACAACTCAAGTTTTGGTGTCCAATTCATTGTATAATGGTAGGGTAATTAAGGAAGAAGACTTATTATCTATTTTATTATATAAAATGAGATTTGTATCCTCCTACATAACTTGTGTTTTCTTCCCACTTAAAAGACTACTCAGGAGCTGAAGTGGTGGCTTAGTGGTTACAGTGCTTGCCTGGCATGCATGAAGATCCAAGTTCAAATCCTAGCACCATGTATACAGCAAAGTATGAGAGCAATGAAAGTCACTTGAAAAATTAAATAAAAATTGATTCTCTCTTTCTCTAACTGTCCCTCTATCTTGAAGAAGAAGAAGAAGAAGAAAAAGAAGAAGAAGAAGACTACGACAGAAGGACTGGAATAGACAAACATATCAATGTATATTTCCTGTCTTTTGCCATGGGATGTGCTGCATGCCCCAGGACTCTGCCAGCAAGAAGGCCATCACCAGCTTCAGCCCTTCAACTTTGTACCTTTCACAACCATCAGTCAAAATAAAGCTCCTTTCTTTATAACTGACCCAGTCTGCTGTATCATATTATTAGCAACAGAAGGACTAAGGTATATGCTATGGAAACCTTAGTGATTTTCAAGGGAAACATAAAATTAAAAGAGCACCAACAACAATAAAAGCCTGGAGGCGTGCTGTAGTGCAAGCAATTGATCCTATTGCTTTTGCCCTTAAGTTATATTTTTGTAAATTGAGCTTATTGCTTTATGTTCCACCTCAATAGTAGGCCAGAACAATGCTGAGAGTGTCACATTTTCTGGGTGGTTAAATTAGTACAACATAAGTCCTTCATTTCTCAGGACAATAGGGAATAATTTCCATGCAGGGTTTTATTTTACCATCACTGCAATACTATGGGGATAGATACTATCATCGCAGCCATTTCCAGATGAGAAAACAAATTTACACTATCATAAGCAACCATAGCCAAGGTTGGAATCTTGGCTCTCTGATTCCAAAACCTACTGTTGTTCCATTTCACAAGGACTTTGCAAGAATTAAGTCAATTTAATTCATTTTAACTCAGTTTATAGACAAGAAAATTGAGACAAAGCATTATAGGTGAAGAGTCCTTGGTTAAAGAGTATGGGCCGAAAGAAACTCACCTCATTCTCTACTCTGAATTTCCACGTTTGAAACATAGAATTAATAACCTAAGCCCAGTCCTATAATGGATATGATAGGGTCTGCAAAATAAATCCATTTTATTCCCCATATCAAGAAGCTTACTGTCTAATTTTGTAGAGCTTTTGTACATGCAAAGGAAAAATTAAAGAAAGGTAAATTTCAACATAAAGTGAAAACAAAGTAAAATGTGTTCAGAAATTAAAGTGGATAGAAAAGACAAGAGAATTGTATTGCACTCCTGGAGATGTAAGGGTTCTGAATCCGGCAGTAAAGAACTGTTGATTTTTTTTTTTTTTGCAATATAGAGTTTCCCCCTAAGTATATGATAAGTACCTGAATGGAGCTGGGATAAGGAGCTCAAAGCCCCTGCTTGTGTATAAGCACCCTAGAAAAGAGACAGGAGGAAGCCAACAAGAAATTAAGCTTTAATTCTTTGCAAAAATCACTTCTGAAACTCAATAGCTGAACTAAATAAACTAAATAAGAACTTTAATAAAGGAAAATAAAATGTACTTCTTTAGTTATTTATTTATTTTTTGAGCTTGACAGGAAATTGTTATTTTTTATTAGTACATTGTATTTTTACATAGTGATGGGATTAGTATCACATATTCCTAGATGCACAAAAATCAGCAATACAATTTGTTCAATATCCCCCCACACCCCTCTATCTCCCTTCTCCCATTCCCTGATCCCTTGCCTAAAATGTACTTTTTTTAAAATTTTTTATTTTTGAACAACCTTACAAGATTTTAACAAAATAATATAAAATGTGTATAAAATGTGAATATATTCTGGATATTACAATTATCCCCAGGAGTGCCCCCC
>PVKS010012968.1:0-52202 GCA_004027875.1 Aplodontia rufa
AATTACCTTAGATTCAAAGTACTTTTGCTTAATCTAGAACATGCTTAACGTTCTTTCATAACCTTCAGATATTTAGCTCTCTGATGCCTTCAATTTTAGAAATGGAGTTCTGCTAAGTGCACGGTGGAATTTTCTAGAACACTTAGTGGTGTAGGGGCAGTTTTCATTTGATTAAATCAATATAATTGTTTATCAATTATATGATGTAAACTTAACAAGAGGGAGAAAAACTTCACTTCATTCACCTCATTAAAATGCTACCTGAATAAAGTGTCCAAAGTCCTTAGGAAGGCTTTTCCCTCATGGGAGTGATCAATAGCAGTCTACAAGATGTCTCACCCTCTGCTCTCTGTGTGGACTAGGTCATGACAATGGCGAAATTTGAACCAGTGAAGGGAAATTCTGACCAAAGATAAGCATCTCTGTAACTGTTTACAGAGAACTCACTCAGAGTAATTTACTTAAGGAGAAAGGTCTGGCAGTACAACCTTTGGAAATGGCCATGACTAATAATTTCAATGCCAAAATCTCCTGTTTACAAAAAAGTGAAAGCACTCTTTGGTAAATGTTGAATTTAGGATTGTTAGATTCAGGGCCTGGGGCTGGGAGTAGGGGGAAGGAAGTTTTTCCATCATACTTGTCTCCTTTGCTGAAAATCTAGGCACCTCCTTATCTGACGACTGAAGTCATATAATAAATGGGTCATAAGCTGAGTTTTATGTGTTATAGCCTCAATGCCAATATCTGGTTTCAGGAATTCCTCCTACTACACAGGTTGAAAATGCACGCTTGTAGACAGCTGGGTACTCGCTTTACTACTGACCTACATCCAGATGCTTCCTAAACAGGGAAATACAACTCCTTTCCCAACTCAGTTTATCCTTGTCAATTAAACAAAACAAACAAAATGTCAAGGAGTCTCAAGAAAGAATTACTGTGTAAGACACATGTTATTGTCTTTAGTAAAGTGTAAGAATAATATATATTACATAACAGAAGCATACCAGGAAAGGTGTAAAAAATCATAGTATTTTTCTGGACATCAGAAGGTATTTTGCATCCCAACAACTAATAGATCTAATGGATCCCTAGTTTTTTAAATAGCTTCTTTTTTTAACATCTATCTGGTATTACAAATAATGAATGGCTACAAAGTATATTTTGTTTCTATTTCCCCTTGTTATCTTTGATTTGAAATGAGACTCTTTTTATGGAACAGACATACTCATTCTTGAAGTACACCCTCAGAAAGTTAAAATTACATGCCAGGGACTGGCTTTCAGGACAGGTAGAATCAGGGTGTCAGCTACTCCAGAAAGGCACTGTGATAAATGACACTCTTTTGCCTTAAGTCAGTAGTAGACCCACTGAGGTCTGAACAGTGTCCTTGGCTCATCCTCTCATGATGATGGAGGTCACTGGAGAAGAGGGGACACTGTCTTCAGGCTTCATTGTCCAATACTGTTGAAATTTAAAAATGCTAAACTTTATTCATGCCATTTATATCAGAGAATTACATTCCATGAGCATGTTTTATTTAGAGCTGTATCTTCTGGGCCTAGGAGAGTTCGTAATACAGAGTAGGGGTCTAATGAATATTTGTTGAATATATCTTTCTATAACCTGATGTCTCAGTATAAAAGCTGCCTCTTTTTTGTCTAACACAGAGTACACTGTTAACCACTAGCTATCACCTAAATTAATGCTTTTAAAAGCTCTTGGGGAAAAACTGTCATTCTCCTAGTTCAAAGATACCAGTAACAATTTTTTTCTGTGCATAAAATGGCATTTCAAATAGCAAGTGATAAAGGGACTGAGTATAGGAAAAGATTTATTCATAGCTCTCAGCTGTTCTTTCCTCTGCAGTTCATTTTCTCATCTGCAAACTGAGGGCAATAATTCAGATCTAGAATGAAGCCTATCTAAAGTCAGCTGAACCAATCAATATCTATGCATACACAGGGATCATCCTTCATGGGTCGTGATCAGCCAAAATGGAGAAGCTTTTTATACCAGATGTGCAAAAATCTCCCTTTAAAAAAAAAATCTTTGATTTTTAATGCCTTTTTTTGAGAATGAGAATTTTTTAAATTTAGTGTTGAATGTACAATACATCCACCTGATTCAGTGTTTACAAAGTACAATTCATCAGTGTTCTCTAGCCACCTAGTTCTCCTCCCCACAGAAAATATAACCTTCTAGAGATTTGTGTGTGTGTTAACACATTTCTGTATTCTCTTTGTTAATATTTTGCATCAACATTCATAATGCAGTTTATAGTGTTTTGTTTATTCAGTCTTCATTTTTATTAGTATTAACGGGATGCCTAAATCAGAAAAAAAGATTTGGAAGCTTTCTTTCATTTCACATGCTCTAGAACTTCTCAAACAGCATCCGATGTCTCTGTTAGGTCGATTTACCTATGAAAATGTCTAGACCTAGTGTTTTATTGGTTGGAAGTTCTTTGGTAAGTTTCTAAACATATGGTAATAGGATATTTTGGAGATTTTAGAGATTTTTGTTTAAGAGTCAGTTAAATAAATTATGTTTATTTGGAAAAATACTCCAGATATATTTGTACAGATTTGAATTATCTTTTATATTCTCTTTCTTTCTTCTATAGTCAATTTCCCCCTATTTCTTGTATGATATTTTTGCATCTACTTGACATTTTTAACTCAAATCAGATTTTTGTATATATATGTACTAATATTTTTCTTTCAAAGTAATTCATTTCTCCTCCCACAATTAATTTTCCTCTGGTTTTCCTGAGTATATTTTATTATTATTATTCTAGTAACTTGAATGAGATCCTTATTTCAATTGTTTTCTTCTTACTACTATTGGCATTGTATTTAAAGTCAAGCTTTTTCAGGTGAGCATAAAACATAAATTATATAGTATTTTTGTTATCATTCTTGTCTTGGTATTTTACAATTTCTGTTGGGGACTTCTTTTCAACACAAGGGTTGTTAAGATAAAGATTTTGCATTTTATTTTCTTTCTTAGTTACCTTTTCCATTCCTTTTTCCTAGTTTTTTTTCAATTTATAGTTTGTAGTTTTATTGCATTGGGATCACAGAATGTTGTATGCACTAGTTACAGATTTTAGAATATATATGGGGTTTCCTTGTGGTCCTGGTATATGAGTTGTCAACTAAAGACAATCTAAGGTTTCTAGTGTGCTACCAGACAGGTCAAACAGTGGCAATTCCGTGGGGATGAAACTTTATGGAGAACTACAACCTGTTTTGTCCCGGTTCAGTATCCACAAGGCTCCTGTGACCGCCAGGCTGATGGTTTCTGATAGAACTGGGATGATGGGGATAGGAAGAAGAAAAGTTAAGGTTCAACTATTATTCTTGCATAAACACATCAGATTTTTAGAAGCTTTTGATGAATTTCTAAGTTGATTATGACAATTTGGGGCAGTGTTCTCATTGATCGTATAAAGAAGTAAATCTTAGGTCTTCTTTACTCTGCCATTGCACAAGCTCTTCTCTGGGTTCTGGGATTTTACTGTTCCCTAAATTTGCCAAATATAGCTAGAATTTAGGTATCTCATTCTTCTTACTACTTTTCTTTTATGTTTCCATTAAAATAAGGAAAAAGTCTGACTTTAATTTACCATGTTCAAACCAAAGGCTCATGCTGTTTTTATACTTTAAAATGGATGAGAAAAGAAAGTAGTCTTGAAATTATATTAAAAATTCCAGGCCTGCAATGGTCTAAGAACTGTGCTATGCTAAAAAGGGCAACTCCTAGCAACATGAAATTCAACGGATTAATGTTGCCACTCAGGGTTTCCCTGTCTATTTTTGCCTTCCCTTTTTAGCTAGCCATCTTGATTTATCCTTGCATATTCAAGACCCTCCCCCCAAATCCACACATAAATGACCTGAAACATAATGAGTTTAAGGAATTTTTTCACACTCCATGAAGTTACATCCTCTTCTCATTTGGCAAGGTTGAAATGGAGGAAGTATCTGTGAGGATCAAACATGACAATATGTGCAATCAAACATGACAATCTCTTCCAGATGTGCCACCTTTGGAATGTCCCTAATTTAACCACTGCATGCACAAATCTCCAAAACATAAGTCCTCTACACAATATATGAATAGTCACATTTTTTATCTTTTTCATTACAACATCTGAAACTTTCTATTATTTGCATATGTCAAGTCATGTTCATATCTATGGAAAGGAGAGTCTTCTGCTTCATGTATTTTTAAAAAGTTTTTCCTTAGAAAATAAAATTATAGTGATCTAAGTCCCACAGTGGTATGATAGCTGGCATGCCATCAGATGTCTAGGCATGAAATCCAGAAAAGGTGGAAGGAGAAGGAGCCATCAAAGTGGTTACAAGTACAATTTTGTTTTGTTTTGTTTTGTTTTCCCATGAAGGTTTTAGTGTTTATTTTCACTCACTGCCTCATCTATAACAGTGAATAACGGTAACCCCTGCCCCAAAGGGCTATGGTGAGGGCTAACAATTATAATGCAGCTAGACACTGGTCTTAATTCAGTTATAATATTTATTGTTAATTATTCTTCCATGGCTAGAATGTTAACAATAATGGAACAAATTAAGATCCAACACCAAGAACAAAATATGTCTTTAAATAAAGTTACTATGGCATTCAGGATGTATATTCATTTAAAAAATCAAATTAATGAAAAGATCAAAGCCATGTTCTTTTCCTGAATATTTCTAACCCAACGTTCACTCACCTTCTCCTAACCCTGAATGCCATTGTTCAGCACCATTCCCTCTTTCACATACTACCAAAGCAGTCAGAGGACCAGGCCCTGTGCTTTCCCTCTTCCTCCATTCTTAGGCCCATACCTAGAGAGCAGAGGTCTTTTTTAATTTATTATTTATTAGATGATATATAGTTACAATTGAGGGGGAAACATTATCAAATATTCCAGAACAAATGAATATATACTTAGTTATCTAGGGCTAATGCCATGTCATGGATGCTCAGCTTGGGTTTCCCATGTTGCTGTTTCCCCCAGAAGAACCGCTGAGTTAAATGGATATCTCATGGAGGTCGGACATCACTTTCTGAGATGATTCCCCTATATTCAGTTCCTCCAGTCTCCTAGGTGATTTTCCTAAGCCTTCCCCTCACCCTGTCCCCCAGCCTACGCCTCCAAGTATCCTAGGGAGTCCTCTCCCTGTTGTGAAAAGAATCATACAATTTGAAGTTATTATTAGCTTTGCGGTCTAACATACTGCTTCCCCATGTATTCCAGCTTCCACAGATGAGAGAAACCATTCGGCCCTTGAGTCTCTGAGATTGGGATACTTCACTTTGCATAATTCTTTCCATCTCCATCCATTTCATGTCAAAAGCCATAATATCGTCTTCACTAATGGCCCAGTAGTATTCCATTGAGTATATATACCAACGTTTTTGTATTCACTGGTCAAGTGAGGGGCATTGTGGTTGGTTCCATAATCTAGCTATAGTAAATTGAGCTGCTATAAATATTGATGAAACCACATCATTATAATATGCTGATTCTAACTCTTTTGGGAAAATACCCAGGATAGCTGGGCCATAAGGTGGTTCCATCCTTAATTTTTTGAGGATTCTCCACACTGCTTTCCATAGTGGCTGAACCAGTTTGCAGTCCTACCAGCATTGTGACAGTGTTCCTCTTTTCCCATAGCCCCTCCAGCATCTGTTGTTGTTAGAATTTTTCATTTTTGCCACTCTAACAGGAGTGAGGTGGTATCTCATTGAAGTTTTGATTTGCATTTCCCTTATAGCTAATGATGTAGAGCATTTTATCATATATTTATTGGCTTTCTGGACTTCCACTGGAGAGAAGTTTTCTTTTAAGATCCGTAGCCCATTTATTGATTGGGTTATTTGTGGTTTTGTTGTTGCTTAGTTTCTTTAGTTCCTTGTATATTCTGGATATTAGCCCTCTCTGTTCAAGGTTTAGCAGGCAAAGGTTTTCTCCCATTCTATTGGTTCTCTCTTGATGAGAGCAGAGGTCTTAACTTGTCAGTTCCCACTAGAACCACACACAGAGAAGTGATTACCCAAAATAGAAGGAAGAAGATAAAATAGGTGCCCATCTAGGAGCCATTCTCATAATATGCTAGTATTCCTAACACAACTTGGCTGACTTTTGACAAGAGGAAATCAAATTACCACGCAATCTGTCTCAGAGGGATCCCTTCAAAAACAACATCGACGATCCCCCAACCACCTCTTCCTATGGGCATGGAACTCCACTTGGATTAGAGAGCACCCAGCATGAGAAACACAGCAGAGCCCTCAAGGGAAGCTTGACAAGTCCAGAGAGGAGGAGCAAGCTCCGTATCCCCTTCTCTACATCTCACCCTCTGTATCTCTTTCATCTGGTTGTTGACCTGTCTCCTTTATTAATATAATAAATTGGTAAGGATAAGCTTTTCTCTGAGTTCTTTGAGCTTTCTAGCAAATTGAACTGGGAGATTTGATGCTATCTCCAGACAGAAGGGGTAAGAATCTAATTTTATTATACAGCATTTAATAGTGTCCAATGGAGAACTGATTGTTGGAGGGGAGAAATTCATACACAAGTTAGGTGCCCAGAGGTAAAGTACTTTCTGTTGTATTGTATAACATTTAAAAAAGAAAACAAAACATTTTGTGTTTTCATTGTCTTACATCAGTCCAGACCTACATCTAAAATTAGTCTTACTTTAGGGTTTGGTGAATTGGTCTTTGTTCAGGGGAGTCACATGGATTTATATAGTTCTATGAAAATTTTACTTCCACTGCTAATTAGTGTAAAGAAAAGTTGAAAGGCAGAATGCTGGATCAGAAAGAAGATAAGGGTTCTGTTTATTGACTGATTTCAGATGGAAAGCAAGAAGTTATTGGCTCATGCCAAGATGTTCAATTCCAAGGAATCATGAGCAAGGATGGTGCAAGCTAGCAGGTTATGTCTTTAGATTCAGTGCCTGCACAATAAAATTATAGGACTAGATTTGAGTTACAAATTTTAACAAGGTCATCCAATTGAATCTAATTTTCATTAATAGATGTTGAGAACTCATGTTGATACAAAACCATGAACTAAATGATCAGTTGCACTTTCCGGCAAATCACTTCCCTGACATCCTGACATTAAGACAATGAGATATTCTGTGTTACATTTTCTATATTTACAACTGCTTAATGAGTAGAAATCCATAGATATTTAAAAAATCTGTTTTCCAGAAGATCTTGGGAAACAATCCAAAGAGAACCAGATTCTTAAAATAAATAAATAAATAAAATAAAGGAGTCACAGTGTATCATATATTTACTGTATTGAAACATTTAAACTTCAGGAAATTAAACAATACTAGTTGGAAAAAACACAATTTTCTAAATAATAGTAAGTTAATCATGTTGGAAAAGTTTATTCAAACATACATACTCCAAAGGAATTATGGTAAATGCTTTTGTAGAAAGTTAAATTTTGGGTGGCTAAAATAGTCTTCTAAAACTTGTACTATTTTTGTCACAACTATTCCCATCAGTCACATTAAAGCTACATTAAACAAAACCAATTGCACACACATGTTGTGCTGAAAGTTTAGCCCTTACGTAGAAATCTCTATCTTGAATTATGCCTGATTTGTCTAAGTATAAAAGTATTTTCGCTTTCTACATATAAATTTTAAAGGAAGATACTATGCAGCACTGTAATATACAAACTGAAGACCTTATTTTGTCCTAGACCTTGGTCAAAGACATTTTATTTTTGTTAAGAACTCTGATTAATCCTCCCAGGAACTAGTATGTGACTCATTATGTAACCCAGTATTTAATAGTAAGAATGTATTTCGGCTTTGAAAACCTGATCCCAGTCCTGGAGCTCACAAGTTTTATAGGCAATTGCAGGTGAACAGTTAATGGTCGTTGGTAAAATCTAATGGATGCATTTTTGTTACTCATGATGTGTTACATTTTAAAAATAAGCCCTGTGGGGCATTTTGTTATTTTAAAATTCAAGGAATTTAAAACCATTGTTACAAAGATTTAGAACCAATCTTACTGTTGCATGAACAGTTATACATGGTCAAAACATCAACACACCACATTAGGTTAAAGAGTTCTCAGTGCCATTTTTATAGCAGTAGTTTGGCAATAACATGAATCAGATACGTTTGTTAGAGAAATCATAATGCATATGTATAAAAGTCTGTTTACGCTTATAACCATGCTTTTGGAGTTTTACATATTATAATTAGTAGACTTCACACTAAAAAGTCTCAAAAACATGAGATATATTTTAAGATACAGGAATTTATTTAAATATGCATTTGAGAACTAATTCTGCTGCCTACTAGCCAAGAAGGCTGAGTGCCCCTCAAGTTCCCCACGCTGAGATGGAAAGATAAGTCATCCAAGTACTTCATCTTTTCTAGCCTGCTCAGACTTCTAAGTGAGAATTCGGGCCACTATCTTTGGTCTACAGTTCTAGAAAACTAGCCAGTTATGTATGTCTTGTATTCATAGTTCAAAAGTAAACAGACAGCAAGCCTTTTACTCCTGGCAGAGAAAATGTTCATATGCCGCATGTCTACAATGGCTCAGATCAGCAGTTTCATTACTCGACTTTTCTTTGCATCTGCCTGGGAGAGTCTACTTGCTCCAAACACATTTCTGAGAGAAGAAGATTCATTTATAATTATTATTGTTAAATTATACACATTTATGAGATATGGTATGATAATCTGACATACATATACAACTCAAGATAGTTAATATTTCCTTCTCCTTAACCATTAAAAGTTTCATTAGTCCTACCAAGTGTGTTTACGAGATGCAGTGTGATATCTCAATATATGTATACAACATGAACAATTCAGGCGAGTTAATGTTTCCCTCACCTTATCTTTACTTTGTGTTTGGAGACTTCAACCCCCTCTCTTCTAGTTAGTCATAAAATATATATTACTTTATTGTAAACTATGTGTACCCCACTGTGCTATAGAACACTAGAACTCATTACTTCAATCTGTTTTGGTACCCACTATCCAACCTCCTTCCACCCTCCCTCCCTCCCACCCTTCCCAGCCTTTTCTAATCTCCATTATGCATTCCGATTAGCTTTTTTAAACATCTGTGTATGAGAAGGAACATGCAGTGTTTGTCTTCTTGTGCCTGACATTTCACTTAACATATCATCCTTCAGTTGTCCATTTTGCTGCAAAGATTTTTATAAAAGGGCAAGAAGGATTTCACACCAACCTCCACCATGTACCCAACAAGTATACAACTTCATAAATACCCATTCAACTTGTATCTTCCTCCCAGTCCCTAAGCAGTTCTAACAGCTACCAAATCAGTTTTTGTTTTCCTTTCTCCTCTTACCACCTGAAATTTCACTACTAGATTTTGTTGCTGCAGTGTAGAAAGTTCAACAGAACTTCATTTTAAACAAATTGGCTTTCTCTGAAAATGAAATGTCCTTACCAACTGCCAGAAAGAAACAAAAACAAAAAACTTTTTTTTTTTGCAAAATCTGCAATAATCCCTGGGAGTCATTAGCTTGATACTGAAAGGGACTCACCCCATTGTCTTTAGCTCACCCAGAACCACAACTACTCAATAGAAAAATTCATAAGCACCCTATTGGTGCCATGATAATCAAAGTCCACAAAAGTGAGAAGGGCACTCATGTCCTTGCCTTTCACTCTGAAGCAACCACATGAAATGAAAGATCTCCCCAGTGTATCTAGCAAAGATGGAAGAGGAAAAAGCTATCTAGCATCACTCAGCTATGAACTCACGTGGGTTTGTCGAACTTGCACAAAATTATTTTTCATGATTTTCTTTAAAAGGGTCCTACCACAGAAAGGTCTTCTTGTTTCTGACGAGAGCAGGAACATCTCAGATTTTGCTTAGTACATTCCTTGAGTATAGACTCACCCGAGCATATTCAGCTTCAAAGACACTTGGTGAGTTGGAATGTTCCCCAAGCCAATCATTTTCAAGGGCCAAACCACAATTTTCATCTTGTGCTTAAAGCTCTAAAATTTTTTATTCAGGTCACATTTCAATGGCAGAATATTTCCCTCCTCTTAACTAATTCAACACTACTTATTTTAAAAATACTAGGAACACCTAGAATGTTCCAGGCCTGCACTCGATGCTAGGCCACAGAAATATTCCCCACCTGCCCTCGTTATTCTCTGTACATTGAAATTCGTCTTTGCCACTCTCTACCCTGCCTGGAGTGGGAACACACTGACCGCCAAGGGCCACGTCAACAAGGCTGTGTGTTCCCTCTGGTTTCCTGTTGGGCTTGCCCAATGGAGGTGCTGCCAGAAATGAGGGGAGAGTCAGGCTGTTTATTCTCTAGGATCCTCATAGCACAGATTGCAAATTGGCTGAACTTCTACCCTGCGCCGCGGCTTCTGCTGCTTCAGCACTTGCTGGTGTTGCTAGCAGCTGATGATAATACAATGCGGGTAATAATTGCTGACTTTTGTTGGTCACCCATGGATGGGGCTCCATCGCTGGTTCACTCCCATAATTCTTTGTATAACTTTCTAAGTAGTTCCTTCTTTACTCTCCTTTCTGACACCTCTTTTGAAGGTAATTCTTTTTCCACTGAAGCCTTCACTAGTATACTACCCTTGAAAAATAGTTGCACAGCAAGCCAGATATATAAGGAGAGTATTTATGCCTAATGATGTAATAAAGACAAACTAGGATTATAATGCATGCATAGGTGGATATTTTTAGCCATCTATTCAAAAATCCATTCTCCTTTTCTTTCTTACTTATAGAATCCTAAATTAGTTATCTCCCAGCTTCTACAGCTGTTAGTTCTGGCTCACGGGAATATAGTCAGTAGTTTACTAGGTGAAGCTCTGGGGAAAAGGTTGCTTTTTTGATAAAAACTGACAGACTCCATTAGTACACCGACTTCTTTTTTTGTTGTTGTTGTTTCTTCATGGAATGCAGATATAATATCTATAAAAGCAGGAGTTGTCCTAAAACAAGGTAAATTAAAGCTCTTCCAAGATGTAATAGATGGAATGGAATGTGGTAGAAAGCTAGAAGGAGATTTAGTTCCACTGTTAACTGCTCATATCTCAATTTAGCAATGAGAAAAACTAACCCTGTTTGCTGAACTTGCTGTAGCCTGGTTCCCAGTATGTGCAGGTGATTAGACCTCTGCTGATGCAAGTGAGTCAAAATGACTTAGCTCTTTGGGCAGCTGCGGAGATTGCCATGCAAACCCAGAGGGGATTCTATGTGTAAAGGAATGGCCAAGCACTGGGTACCAGGAAGACAGTTTTGCATGGCACTGGCCAGGCCTCAACACAATATATATGGAGCAGGAAGGAGGATGAGGAAAGAAATGAGGTTGGAAGACCAGCAAAACCAGATCTCAAAGCATCTTCCCCACTGTGTCAAAGGGCTTTAGGTTTAATCCCACCAATACGAAGCATATTGATGTGGGCACTTTCAGCAGCAAGTTAGCAGATGATTTAAGCAACACTGTCACCAGCCAGGGGTTTGAGAAGGTCTCCAGAGCCAGAGGACACCTCTAGTCAAACCTTTCCAGGTTCTTGACCATGCCAGAAAAGAATTTAAGGACACATCAGGTTATAGCAAAGGAGGAAGCACTTCATCACAAAGTGGAAGTACACGCTTGAGCCTGGGCACACTCAAATGCTGAGCAGCACAGTCCAGACAGATGGGTTATGGTTCATATTGGTTAGGGGAATTAATATTCACAAGCAGAGGCGGACTATGGATGAGGTTCCCTGGAACTGGGAGGTCCCTTCGTGGAACTCCACTCAGCTTTATTAGCATCTAATTATGCAGCTAATGGGTGTGTCAGTGCATATGGTAATTAGTCTTAATAACCAAGAGGGTAAAATAGAGGTCAGATTGCTTCTTGGATACCAGTCTAATTGGCTGGAGAGTGTGGTCATTCTGTGGTCCCATCAAATATTGTTTTGTCCAACTAGATGCTAGCAGGATATCTGCAGTGGAGCTGGAGGCTCCATGCCAGCCAAATGCCTGCCGTTAAGAAACCGTGCCAAGTAAGACCAGCTCTTGTGCCGTGCCGTCTAAGCAAGAATGCCCATCTCCACCTACTTCTCCGATCCTGTGTCATAAGAGGTCCCCACAAGAGGCCCATATATAGCTGTAATCTGCTCAGGATCACCCATGGATGGCTTCTCTGTGACTCTGAACTTTCCATTACTGGAAGCATTTTGGCATTCATACCCTAGACCTGCATCCAAAAGACAGGAACAGGGGACTGCTCACTAAGCAACTCTCTTCTTTTTTTTTTTTTGGAGGAAAATGATCTTTCCCAGAAGCCTCCATCTTACTTCCTCACAAATCCTACTGGCAGAACTAATCTTGGCAAATGAGTAGCAGAGGACGTGAGTGTTTCCTCAAAGTCTTTTCTCACCTTCCTGCTCATCTTCTCCTTTAGAGAACTGAGTGTGTGGTAGCCTATAAGGAAGAGTATGTTCCCCATGCTCCCTCTGACTACGCTTGAGGCAATGGAAGTTTCTGGAAAACCTTCTTTAAAAATAATGGGAATATTTCCTCATCTTCTTCTTTATCCCTTCCTCTTTTCTCTGGCTGAAAGGCAAGTGAGATAGCTACAGCTTGAGCAGATAGTTCTGTCCATGACAGACTTTAAGGACGGAAGCTTCCCAGGGCAGAGCTATGAGATAGCAGGAGCCTGAGTTCCTGAGAGCTTTGTAAACAGCAACCTGCCATGCCAGCTTGGCACTGCCAACATTTTGATGCTACCATGAGAAAGAAATAACATTCTATTGCATTTAAGTTGCTATTATTTTAGTTAATTATTATTTGCAGTCAAATCTAATGCTAATGACTTAAGTTGTTTACGATTTATTTCCCTGGTCAAGAAGTGGGATCCCTTCCCCAAAGCATATTACTGGCTCATAACATTACCAGAGCCCAGGCCAGTAGCCACTGGAGTCCCAACTAACTGGACCTGGTCCCCTGTCCACATCAGAAATAAGGGAAAAAATGCAAAAAGAAAAAAATGAATTTCATCACAGTTTAACCTAAATTGGGAAGTCAGATGGTAATCTGCCCTTACTCATCTTACATTTATAGGAACAAAAAGCCAAGAAATATACAAATGTATATCTGTATATACATTTGTGTAGCCAGAGTATTTGTATATACATTGCAGCCAGAGTAATGTTATAATTCTGGATGTTTGAGTTTTGCTAGAGCATGGCCAGGGCTTCCAGGGCAGTTAGAGTTCCCATTCTTAGCATGAGATGATGATCCCTAGGTACCTAGGTTAGCAGGAAATGACTGAAAACTCAGAAAAAACAGGGGGGGGAGGTCTTTTTAAATGGGCCATGTTATAATAATGCTTCAAACAAAAGAATGATTATTTCAGCAAGAAAGGAGAGTGTAACTATAGCGTATGATACTGACAGTATCTGCTAAAGGAAATCATTCAGTAGACCCCATGGAAGAAGAAACCTTGCTATACTTGCATGTCTGCAAGATTATTCCTCAATGTGTATAGAACAGAGAAACTTGAAATGACAGATCTAGGAAGTTAAGACCAGGGTCATGAGAGTAACTTGGTACGATGTTAGTAGGAATAGAGAGGCAGGGACAGCTGTGAGCCACTGATTAGATGGCAGTGGTGTTGGAAAGAGAGGTAGAAGACCAGAATATACTAAGATAGCAATCACAAAAAAGTAACACACATTTAAATACACCACATTCTGAATTTATAATCAATCGATCAAAGCTTTTTCTTAAGCACTTACTTCATGTCAAACACAGGAGGTCTTTGACCACATATTGCAGTTGGATTGGCTTTAAAACTAAAAGAATTAAATACAAGTTCAGTGGTACTTTTGAGAGCCCTACCAACCCCAAGTGGAGAACAGAGATAACTACTTATAGAAAGGGCCCTGTCTTCTGGGAGTTTGCTGTCCAGTAAGGCTAGACACACATAATAGGTATGGATGTGTTCACTGAGTTCTAACACTGGTGCATTCTTTGGGGTTCAAATATTATGGTGGCCCTGTGCTCAGATCCAAAGGAGCAGCTTCTGCTCCAGCCATTCTATCTGCATTCCAGACAGCAGGATGGGAAAACAGTTAAGAAATAAAGGAGGAAAGGAACACATATGTCATCTTTTAAGGAAGCTTTCTTAAAAGCTACTACATGACACTTCTAATTATGTTCACAACTTAATCCTCTGGTCATACCTATCTACAAAGGGAGAACAGAAAATGCAATCTTTATTTGTGCTAAGTATTTGCTAGCTGTGAGCTTGACTCCTATGGAAGAAAGAGGGAAGGGATGTTGATGGATAACAGCAGTCTCTGCTGCAATTATAACTCATTTTTACAGATGAGGAAACAAACACTTAGAGGCTGACTTGTCCTTGATAACACATCTGGTTTGTCTCAGAGCCAGGATATGAATCCCTTTCTTCTTGATCCAAGTTCAGCACTGATTTCACTATACAGCAGCCTCCAACAGTGGACGTATGCTGTGCTTCCCTTTCCACGTGCTTTTCCCCTGGACTTGACTCATTATCAGAGTTACAGTTTTAAAAATTTTCCAAACACATCTATACAGTGAGGGAGTTGTTATATCAACCATTATTCCAATCCTTTGTTTTCTTTCTTTATCTTTTGGTAGTATATTAAAATCTGGATATTAATGTCTGGGCAAGTCCTATATTCTTCATATTTTGGTTTTGCCTCTTTGTTGTGATAGAAATGGGTACAAAATGTTTCGTTTCCTTTTTTACCTTAGAGTATGTACACCTTTCACCTGGTAATTCTGTTATAAAATTACACAATTGTCCTGAGACACCCCTTTGCCTTCTCTTCTGCATCACATCCAGTGGACAGAAACATCCACCTCTGTCAAATTTCTGGAAAGACCTCCTCATATTACTCCAATGATCTTTAGCGGCTCCCAAACCAGGCAACTCTAAGCTTCTGAATCCTTAATGACAAGTTCATGTCTCAGTTTTATAAAGACCTGTTTTCTCAGCGGTCCTAAAGATCGTTTTAAGACAATTTCCCTTCTTCTCAATACTCTCTGCACGACAGCCCCATCTATCTGTTCCATCAAAGCCATGAGATGTTTCTCCCTTCTCAGGGCACGCTAGACTTGAATTCCTCCTACAGCAGTCACATACTCTTGCCACTCCCGTAGTCCAAGTCCTCTTTGCTACAGCTCTCGACATCTGGAACTAACTCCTGGACATGCTATCAATCTTCCAATCCCATAATATGAAAAGAGAATTCTTGCCTGCCTAATGGCTCCAATTTCTCTCCCATCATGTTTGAGATGTCTTCTCTAACTCTCGGAAATACCATGCAATACAAAACTTTTGTTGTTCAGTGATTTTGATTTGTCAACTAGCAAGTACTTAAACCTGAATCGGAGCATTTCTCAAGGAATTGAAGGGTTTGTGGGGGTCAAGAATGGGCCTTTCTTGAAAGGCTCTTGTTCACAGGCAGTGTAAACTGATGCCTATATTATCTTCATTGTTGTTACAGAGAAAGAAAAACTACATCCCTAAGTTTGGCATTCACTATGCTTGAAATGGAGAATAATGGAGAACTTCCAAGTAACTTCAGAATTGTAATATGCAATAGGTGTTCTGCTGAAAACATAAAATACGACATTACAAACAAGTGGTTTATGAACAGCAGTAGTTCTCAAGAGAATATTTCCGCTACAGACATACGTAGTGGGTTCATGACAGCATGTTTGACATTTTAAAGCTTACAAATGATTTCAGACAACTCCACTCCCAAAAAAAAAAAAAAAGACCACTTTCAAACACTGCAGACTGGATGAAGATATCTACTTATCAGGAAAAGAACCAAAAAGATACAGTCATTTATTATTTTTTATTAAACCTATTGGTGCAAAATTTTTTATTTTGACAAGGTCACTGAAAATACTTCATCAGAAAATGATTGGAAAGAAACTATTGGGTTCTTTTCCTTAAACACTGCATCTAAGATGTTCCATTTATGTTGTGGAAAAATATCAAGAGTCAGTTTGGAGAAACTTTTAAGGATCAATCCCTCAAAAGTTGACTGCTGGAGCCAAGGATATAACTGAGCTGACCCAGAAACTAGTTCTATTTTTAATCTTAGCATGTGTTTGTTGATTTTAAATGCTTTTCATTTCATCCAACAATTTAATTTTTCTTACTTTATTTCTTCATGTAATTCTAAATTGCTAGGCTCTCCTATGATAAATATAAAGATAGCCTACCACAAATTCTTTCTAAAAGTTAAGTGTTCATGATATCCTTTTTTGTCCAGCAAAAGTCTTATATAAAAGACAATCATAATTTTTTCTTTAAATCCATGTTTTCTCCTATTTAGCAAAATTAGTGAACAAAATGAAAACTAATTTTAGGCACACAGAATACATCAACAATCTTGACTTACAAACTATTATTTCCATAACCAATGAGATTTCTAGTTTCATTCTAATACTGTTTCAATTTAAAGATATTCAATATATTTCTGCTTTTTTGTAACATAAAGAAAACGCAAATGTTTTAAATGAAAAGAATACCTTTTACTTCCTCTACATTAAGATGCAATTCATAGTATTTAAGAATCTGCACTAGAATCATTCTGAGCTAAATCTTTTTTAAAAATTGTTTTTCTGCCTGTTTTTTGTTTTACAATTTTTAAAAATCTTTTTATTAGAACTTTATGATTATATATAGCAGTTGAGTTCATCCCAATAAACTCATACATGAATGGAAATTAATTACAGCTTAAAATTCTAGACAAGCAGCATCAAGTACTGTTCATTCCATATTTTTAATTCTCTGCTTCTGGCTCCTATCTTTTCCTCTTGTTTTGGGTCCATATGCCTGGTCCTGACCATGAGCTGTAGACGGAAGTCACTTCCAGGCTCAGTATTTAACTGCTAAGGGAGTTAGCAGTTAAATACCCACCCCTCTTTCCTTTTGGCAAGATGACTAGTGAAGAATGAGGTGGTGGCCTGTCAACCAGACCCATCAGCAACTGTGATGCCCTACTTCTCTTGCTGATTCAAGATGTCATGTTAGTACAAAACATGTTTTAAACCATGCAGTTTTAAACCATACAGTTATGAAAGGAGACTCTTCTTTACCTTAATAGATCTATTACAACTGAAAGAGAAGGCTTAGAATCTTGAACTTTTACTGTCTGCTTTTTTCAGTCTCTTTACACATTTACCTAATAGCATTTGGTCCACTTTAAGAATAGTAGAGATTGAATCTAAACATATAGAGATACAGAGAGATTGGTGAACCAGAAACTCAGGAAAAATACTTTTTTAATGTACAGGCCGACACAGAAATTGGTAGATTTCAAAATTTCTTTTCTTAGTTACACCTTCATCACTGTCTTTCTAAATTGTGAAAGAGAAATCTGAACATTAAAGTAATTAAGTTATATATGGAAATGTAGAAGGAAAATAAAATAATTTTTCCCTACATGATTACATAATCATATTAACATCTTCATGTTCCCCATCAATCTTTGCCTATGTATATTCAGTGTGTGCATGCATTTACAAATTTAATAATGTGCTACGTGAATTAAAGAATTAAGTTAATCAAACATAAGAGCCAAAATGAAATGCATTTAAATATCCAACTGAGTTTATGAAAATAAAGACTTTTCTTGGCATAAATAAAAAGTAAAAGCTACTGACAAAATTAATTACATTAAACTTTAAACTCATGAATAGCAGAAGTAACCTAAAAAGAATATGACAAAGTATACCTGTGTGGTTTAAAGTTAAAACTTGTGTTCATAAAAAGCACAAACAGCACTATTTCAGAAAGTAAATGCATATTTTTACTTTTAAAGTTTTATATTTTTGTTAGAAGTATATTATTGAAGTTTTAAAATCTAGAGGTTAGAATAAAATTAATATAAGATCAATCACACAATTAAGGGTTAAATTTTGCAATACAGACTGAAAATACTTTAGGAGTTCAAAGAAAGAAAATTTTTATGATAGAATAATAAGAGAACAATTCTTGGAGAAAACGGGTACAAAGCATAGCTTTTTAATGAGGATTCCTTTGTCGTTGCATAGGACAATTTTTGAGTCAGTCTTGAAATCTGTTTTAATGCAGCGTGCTATTAGAGGAAAAGCAGCAAGTACTCAGGGCAGAACAGGCACAAAAGGGTCTGAGCTAGCAGAAGGGTTAGCCCTGGAGGGCAGAGTCGAGGTCCAGATCCTAATGTCTAGGGAGTTGGGAAGCCTGGGTTTCATTCAGTCTGGTCCTCAAGCACAAAATGTGCTGTCATGGATGGTAAATGCCATCCAAAGGCATGTTAAGAAGCTGTCATGATGCCGGGGACATATGTTACAATTCAAAGCAGAGCTGCAGCACTTGGTGAATGTCCAGGGATGAGGTCTAGACCCCTGTTGGAGGGGCTGGCAGGGCCTGAGTGAGGTGCCAGGAAATGCCTGATGCAGAACACATTATTGTTCGGATCTGGGGCTGATTTCTAGCAACGACTCTGAACGCAAACATGAAATGAGGCTAAAACCAAACAAAGTGGATAGGGCCATGGCTAGGAACTCTGAAGAAGAGATGTGGGTGCTTAAGGCACTTACCTCAGACCCGTAGGGTGGAGAGCTGTGTTAGCAAAGCTGACTCCAGATTCTACCTACTGGTATAGACAGGATTGCTAAAATGCCGTCAGTTTGGGGCTTCAGATTAGGTTGAAGATCTGTGGAACCTGCAGTTTGGAAAGACAGAAGCAGATAGTTTCCAACTTTTGCAATGTATTCACAAGCATCATCTTACACACTTTTGGAGTTGGAAAACTAGGTATATTTTATAGAAATATATTCATTTTGGAGGGGAGATATTATATATCCAGGTTGTGTGCTCAGTGAAAAAGGATTTCCTTTCCAATACTCTTCTCTTTGACTGAGGAATCCTGGTGCCTTCAATAATAGGATAATAATACAGATAAAAGGGAAATGTAAAATTAATAATTTTGATTTAGCCAGTTGACTAAAATTCAAGTTGTCATCAGTGAAGTAAGTTGCAAAACTGTGGGGAGTTTCTACATTATTGATATTGTATTAGTCTGCTAAGGTTACCGTTAAAAAATACCATAATTTGGGCACCTTGAACAACAGAAATTTATTTTCTTGGTTCTGGAGGCTAGAACTCACAGGTCAAGGTATCAGTAGGGTTGGTTTCTTCTGAGGTGTCTGTTTTTGCCTTGTACATGACTTTTTACCTTTGTCTTCACAGTTTTGTCTTTGTGCCTGTCTGTATAAAAACTTTCTTTACTAAGGACTCCAGTTGTCTTAATTAGTGACCACACTTATGACCTCATTTTTCTTTAATTACCTTTTTAAAAACTCCATCTCCATGGGCTGGAGAGGTGGCTCAGCAGTAGAGTGCTTGCCTCACATATGTGAGGACACGGGTACAATCCCCAGCACTACATACACAACTAAATGGAAAGAAAACAAAAAACAGATGAAAAAATAATTTTAAAAGAAAAAAAAGAGAAATAAAAGACTCTGTCTCCAAGTGTAGTAACCTTTTGGGTACTGGGGGTTAGGATTCCAACGTATAAAATTTCGGGAGAGGATCCAATACAGCCCATACTAATATGCATTTAAAATCAGTTTTGGAGATAAACGTGAGACACTAGAGGAAATATGAAGCAACCAAAAACTTTTGAAACAACAAACATGGCAGTGACTTGTAAAAAGAATATGGAGAAAGAACAAGCATTCAGAGACCAATCCTAAGCCTACTGAGTTAGTCTAGCAGGGGTGTAATGGGAGGATGGTGATGGTTCCAAAGACATGCAATTTTAGAAGTTTAACACGATTACTCCCTCCATTTTGGGGGTATTGTTGTGGTGGTGGTGGTGGTGGTTGTTTAGTTGTTTTTCCATTAAGGCTTTGAGTAAAAGTATATTATATAACAAACATTTCTGGAAATGCCATTACAAGCACTCTGGTTAATGCTGCAATAAAAGAAAAACACATAATAAGATGATACAATGTATTTTAAGTGCTGTATGAAATACCATATGATAATCATAGAATATGCTCCTAGCATAGTCATCTATGCCCATTCATTATACATTTATTTAGCAAGCATGTATTGAGCAGCAATTATGTACTTTGTACAGCAAGTAAAAGGCTTCATCCTCTCCTAGAGGGGCCTAAGTTATCCTTTATGCTGTCTACAAGTGTGCATTAATTTTTTCAAATAATTTAAACATTTTCAGAATCTTTGCCAAAAATTCCTCCTCTAGGGCTTAAACTCTATGAGCAATCACTAATTTACCCACTCCAAATTACTGAGAAGCCACCAAGCATCATTTCCAGCGAAAAGCATGGCATTTTCTCCATGAGGAAAGTCCTACGATAAACACGCCAGAGAAAGCACTGTCACACCCAGAGCTCCGCTAAGTGCCTTCCATCACCCTAATTCTTATTGACTTCAAAGGGTGCTTGGAAAAGATACAGTGAAGAAACAAGCAGTTGGCAGGAATTGTACCAACACATCCTCAGACCACAGTGTGCGCAACACAAACCTTTCATGAAGCTGAGTGCCAACAAATGATACTTAGCGTTTTCAAAGAGCTTCCCAATGGTCTAATTAAACGTTATGAGGTCAATCAGTATTATTAGCCTCGTTGCACAGATAAGAACATGGAAACACAGAAAGGTCAAGTGATGTGCCCAGGCTCTCACAGTTCAACAGGATCCCTGTCAGTGTCTGAACTCTGAAGGTTCAACCACCAAGGAATGCTTTAGTGCTCCTTCAGGGGCCCCCAGAAATATTTCGCCTGACTATAATTTATCACTCATCATTTATGAACATTCTATTGCTATTAGAGGTGCGAGTTAACTTCGAAAGGTGAGGGTATTTCTTTCTTACCCAAAAAATCACCAGAATTTCTCATCAAATAACTACACACCCAGAGAAATATACTAGATACAGATATTCTAGTGAATGTGTAATTCTCCAGTTCTCTCAAAAGACGACTCTGCAAGTAATTTATATACTGCTAAGATTTTTTTCTATATATATTAGTGAGAAATATGACTGATCAGGTTTCTGTCTGTATACCTCAATGATAAAAATGAGATGATAAATTTTGCACTAAGATTAACTCAATAAAAATCCTTGAAGCTCCTATAAACTCTCGTAAATTTCCTAGAACTCTAAGACTGAAAGAAGTCATTCAGAATGCTATTAAATCCAAGACTGCAACATCAATCTGATACAACCAAAGCTGAATTCGTAGGTTAAATTGTTGAACAGCTCCCATCACATGGAAAGTTTAGTATTGCTTTAGATGTCATCCATTTGATAGAGCAGTTGATAGAAGGTAACTTGTAGGCCGATTCTTTACCTACAACTGGCAGTTGTCATTCATGCAAGAACCACCACCAATGGATACAACTTCCCTGTACGGTACATACTAAATTGTGAATCTCTGGCATATTCTTTTTCAACTAGGATTTTAAGCTACAAATTATATTTTAGGAGTGTTTTATATAATCTAGCTCCTTTCTTTAATCTCTGCATAAGTCAGAACCCTTGTTTGTTTTTCTTTATCCCAGGATTGCTTAGTAAATTAATCTTTCCTTCCAATAAAGTTAATGTGCTGCTTAATTCTTGTTTTCAATAAATATGAAGAAAATTATTTCATTATTAAACGTTTGTTTCAGTATGAATAAGAGTAAAAATAATTTTAAATATACATATCTTGTGATTTTTTCTGGAAAATTTGACATTGAAATATGAAGCTATATTAAAATTATGGGTCTCCATATTAATTTTTTTCAATGTGTCACAGAAGTTCTTTGATATCAGCTTAGGATGGATATACAAAATCAGTTAATAAAATCATACACTTCCATTAACCCAGGAATCAACTTTCCTTTTCTAAGGTAAATTATTCTAGTTCTATCAATTTTTCTTCTTCTCAGCTCTTGGGGCATCTCTCTTCTATAGTTTATTCAAGTTATCATATATATAGACATGGGAGCACTACAGAGTAGCAATTCAGTTCCAGAGTTTGCTTTGTTTAGGTTTAAATCCTAAGTTAGCTGCTAAGCCTCTCTAGTCATGATTTTCTTCATATGTTAAACTGGGGTAATAGACAAGTGTATTTCACAGAGTTGTTGTATGAATGAAGTTAAGTATAGTAAATGGAATAAAGCAAGTGTTCAAAAAATGTCACTGTTCTTCTAATGAACACAATGAACTTGCAGATGACTTAGCTCATCCTTACTGATTGATTTTCAAATATATAACTTTTCACATCAAGAATTTTTGAAAACTCTAATCTGTTCCTAGACCAGGTATTTCACATAAAATTCTAGTTAGTGTACTAGATGATATAACATAAATGAAAATTTTGTTCCTATTCTGAGGCATTAAAAGTCAAGTTTAAAAGGGAAGAGAGCTATCCATAAGGAGACTGGAAAAAATGTGAACGTGCAGTAGATTTTACTCAAAAGGTCATGTCTATTCATGCAGTAAAAAGATCTGCAGTATCAAAAAAATAAAATGATATCAGGGTGCTGTGATGGACAGGCGTCATGTTAGTAGACAATCAGAATTTTTCGAGCATCTGTCCTTTAAGAGAGAAGCCTGTGCTCACTGTCCTGAACCCTCTTGCTCATTGAGACAATCGTATAGCCTCAGCTTTCCCATAGGTCACTTCCACACAACACTTCTACTTAGAATTCACTTTCTGGCAGTGATGTAGCTGAAACATTGATTGATTGGCTGAGTGATTGATTTTTGAGACAGCAGCGATAGGGATGCCACTGTCTGGACCCAGCATCAGCAGGAGGAGCTACAGGCCTGCTTCCTGTCTCACTAGGGCTAACAGCTCAGTTCTCCACTTGAGCTCTTCCTCCGGCATGGTTTTTTCCTGTCTTAAGAACTTCTAACTCGAGTCTCTGAGCTACCTGTTGTCAACTAATGACATCTTTGAGTATTTAAACCATGTAGACTTAGTTTTATTGTCTGAATCTCGAACTTATGATTTCCTAAAAGATCTCTCTCTCCCTTTTGTATTTTTAAAGAAAGAGGGACAGTGAGAGAAAGGGAGAGAGAAAATCAACTTTATTTAGTTTTTCATGTGGCTTTCATTGCTCTGACACTTTAATGTGTATGTGGTGCTGGGGTTCAAACCCAGGTCCTTGTGCATGCCAGGCAAGCACCGTTACTGCTGAGCCATGGCTCCAGCCCCAAGATTTATCTCTTTAAAAAAAAAGTTTGAGAACCAGAAAAGGCATCTGTGACAAATATTAATAATATTATCTTCCCCTCAATTAGGAGCACAGTAGAAAGATTGTATTTGCCTGCCTTCTTGATCTTAGTTGCAGCTTATGACCTGAGAGGAAGCAGAAGTGATATGTGTCCTTTCCAGGTAATGCCATTTAATTTCCAATTGTTTCCTCAGTCTCCCTCTTCCTTTGCTGAGGTTTTCAGGGAGTCTATGCTGAGCTGCCACCAGGAGAAGAACCACCCCACAGAGTGGACAAGATCTACAGATCTTGAGAAAGAAGTTTTGGCTATGCATGACTGCAACATAAATTTCTCTATTCTGACTAAAACAGACACATTGAGGTCTTTAGGAGAGTTATATATGATCATATATTTTGTAAATAAATTGTTTACTTAAACCAACAATTAAAGCTTCCATGCAATCTGAGTGATTCTATAATAGTCTATAAGCAAATATTTAAATTTCATGAGATTTATTTCTACTTATTAGTATATATTTATTTACACAAGTGAGCATGATGGTTTTCAGTCGATGTGGACATTTTCACCCCTCTATGGTGTGATACAGAGTAGAATTAATTGCCAATAAGTTTTGTTGAAATATAGAATTGTTTCAGAAAACTTACATAACTTACTTATTTTGGTGGTGTTCAACATATTTTACAATGAAATGGAAATAATGAAGTTGGTAAAAGGCAGAAACTATAAATCCATTCTCAAAAATTATTACTCAGTACATAAAATGTTTTCCTCATGAGAATCTGAGAATACTTGTACCTAGAATTGTGAAATACACTTCATATAATCAATTGGTAGTGATTCCTTGGAAGACTAAGGAGACTGAGGCTAACTGCAGTTTCATTCAGAAAAAGTCATGGTTAACTTACATATCTGCAATGAACATGGAAGAAATATAGCAACAGGAATGCCACATATCAGCCCTCCCTGCCTCATGCTATGACTGCTTTTGTGTAAGTTTGCCCTAGGTTTGAATACTAACCACTTTCATTTAATAGGATAAGGGTCCTGAATGAAAATGTACTACTTTAGACAGTCGATTGCATAATGTGGTCCATCTTGCCATAAAACATCTCCAAGATACGATTAAAATTTCTGGTTACTCCTACTTTAACATTGATATTGGTGGGATTACTACTGGGTCAAGTGTCAAACACATTTCATTAGTACACTACTTTCAAAATTATATCCCAATTGGTTAGATTGAAGATCCTGCCCAATCTCTTGCCTCTAAAACATTGTGAGTTTTTGAAAGTTGGTTCATGTCTAATTCACCTTTATATCACTCAGTTCAGATCTTCATAGATAATACACCTTTAATGAATGATTGCTGATTTCTAAAACTGTGAATGGAAGCAAATACCATGACATAGTTTGCTATTTATGTAGAGGAGTTTCAGGACCACTTCAGGAACTGTCTTGTGTCTGCATTAGCTGGCCACATGGCTGTTTGTCTTTTTGGAGCACATGATAAAGTTCTCCAATGACAACTCTAAATCCCATTTGTGATTTTTTAATCAACTCAGATGTGGTGCCAGCTTGTAAGCTGCTTAGGACTGTGAGAGTAAAATGAAATTTGGTAGTCCTTCCCTTATCTGTGCTTTTGCTTTATGTACTTTCAGTCATCCTCGGTCAACCATGGACCAAAAATATTAAAAAGATTTGGGCATGGAGCTGTACGCCTATAATCCCAGTGAATGGGTGGGCTGAGGCAGGAGGGCTGCAAGTTCAAAGCCAGATTCATCAACTTAGCAAAGCCCTAAGAAACTTAGCAAGTTGCTGTCTCAAAATCTCAAAATTAAAAAAGGTGGAGCTAGAGTTGAAGTTCAGTAGTTAAGCACCCCTGAGTTCAATCCCTGGTACAAAAAATTTTTTTTAAATTAAATATATATGTGTATATATATATTCATATATATATGAATATATATATTTCATATATATGAAAATTCCTTAAACAATAAGTTTTTTAGAAGTTTTATTACAGCATAGTGTTATACTATTCTCTCATTATTACTGCTAATCTCTTACTGTACTAAATTTATAGATTAAAATTTATCATAGGTACGTACATACAAGGAAAAATATAGTACATATAGGGTTCAGTACCATCTACAGTTTCAGATATATACCAAATGCCTTACAATTTAACCCTGCAATAAGAGAGGGCTTCTGTGACTAAATGGGCTATTATAATCAACTATAATGCTGGGGACAAGGCCTAGGCTGCCAATAGTGGCTGCATCTCACCAGCTCTTGTCTCAGACGCCCCCGCTGGACATTTTCATTACTTTCGCTGCTCTTTCATCCTGGCCTGCCATTGGACTCTCCCTGTGTTCTTCCCAAAGGTCAGCAGCCTGCTGGTGGTGACGCTGTGTGAATTAATGGGACAGGAGTGGCACGTGTGATGGAGAGCCAGTCAAGGTACTTGGTCTCTTTGTGCTTCTGCACTCTTCGATTCAGCAGTGTCCAAGGGCAAGGGAGACCCTGTGCAGCCTTTGAAGCATCCAAGGATGATCTCATTGAAGACTGGTTTGTCTCCTGCCTATTCTGTTGCTACCCAACTCAATAATTCACTGGAAAAGAATGCTGCACACCAACAGTTTTCTCACATAAAAAACCCATTGGGTTTAAGCTCTTATACACCAGTGTCTCTGGATTGTGGAGGAAAATATATAGCTCTGGCTGGAGCAGACTGTTTATGTTTTACCAAGACTCAGTCTCTAAGCAGATTCTCATTGTAATCTCCAATATATTTAAGAAAACAAAATTCCCAGAGAACACCCTCTGTTCTTTTAAATAAGCTTGAAGCCTGAAAAACCTTAGCATAAAACAATAACTAAGTTATATTCATAATCTTAAACACCATGCAGAAAAGTATCTCAAAAATTATATGGTAGGAAAGATAAGACTCTACCCTGTAATTTCAGGAACAACTATATGTCAGGCTGCCAGATAAATATTTACAACACATTCAAATTTAGCTGAACTTGTACGACTTCAGTCACTGAAACTCTTTCCAGACCCGAAGGTCACAAAAGCTGTTATCAGGTTTTCCAAGAGTGGACTGCCACCTTCATGTCGGAAACCAAACGCCCCACACCCTAGCCTTCCTTAGAACCCAAAAGCTGATAGCAACTGTCTTCCGACCCTCTTCTTCCTGCCCATAGGAAACACCTTTTCACCCTTCCTCTCTCCAGTCACCAAATCCTACTGTTCTGAACAGGTGAATGGCTGGCAAGCCCACTGAAGCAACCACATTTCTCTGCTCTGGAATGTGGTTTGCAAAAATGTTTAAGCTGCAACTTCAAGGATGTGTGGACTAACATGATCGCTTGGGAGCGGATGTAAAGAAATCCCACAGTAGCAGGCTCCCAGCCAAATTTGTGGTGTCAAGTTATCTGCCTAAAAAATGTTACAAGGGCCATGGAGGTGCCCAGAGTAGGAGCCTGCCAATTAGAAGGAGTGTGAATGAGACTTATGGGGCTGACCAGGGTGACAGGGCCACAGTCATCATCTGGCAGGAGGCAATTTAAAGATAGGTGTCTGAGTGCAGCCAGCGTTCTTGGGAGCTTCTGTGTGGTTCTTGGAACTGCACCCGCAGATTAAAAGTGCCGACTGTTCATTCCAACAATTATAATCAGCACTTTTCTTTCCTTACAAAATCAGCCACTTGAAAAGTTTCATCAGTGGTTCAGTGGTGAGGGTGAGAGAAACAGAAGAAACAGATGCATCATGTTTTTAAGTTTTTACCTACTTTGTGAGGGGAAGAACTGACAAGAATTAAAAGTACAGCAAATAAAGAAGAATCAAGATCAATTCTAGACCTCACTAATGATATTTCTAAGATTATGAATATTTTACTTTAAGAGAATATTGTTAAGAGAATAAAGTTACACAGAATCTTTCCAAATCAACTTAGCAGGATTAGATTTCCCTAAAAGGATGGCAAGATACATGTAGCAACAAAAAGGAGAGAAAATAGACTCTGTTTGGTACAGTTCTCTTTGTGTATAATCATCAAATGGATATGAAATACTGGTTCACCCCAAATGATGAATTTTCAGGATTTGTTTAAACTTATGCAAACTGTCACAGGATTGAGATTAAACTGTACCAAAATGTGATACTTCAGGGTTCTGGGCATATGTATCTGTCAAGGAAACAAGGGCAAAAATTGGCGTGAGGATAGCTACAAGAAAATTTACAGTCCATAAATCATCTACTAGGTAGAAGGGGTGAAATAGGTCATATTCCAAGAAAAACTTCAGTAGTCTTCCCTTCAGTTTTTGCCTTTCTCAACTACAAAGTGACACACAACTAAAATTAAAAGCTAACATTTTAGCATTTGCCTTGTGCCAGTTTTAGTATTTCTAAGGGTTCTCTGCGAACAAACTTGTTTACTCCTCCAAACCAACCCTGTGAGGTGGGTACTGTTACTAGCACCATTCTGCAGATTAGGCGTAAAAGTTAGATAATTCACTAAGGGTGTACAAAACAGGATTTAAACCTGATGGCTTCTAACACTTGTGCTAAAGACATCAACAGCTATAAAACTGCAAGATTAGCATTGTTTTTGGTTAGACTCACATTCAAAAGTTTGAATTCTCTTTGATTGAGATGTGCCAGCTGGGCAGAGGTGGAAAGTAGAGAAATAAGTGCAGACCTGTGAGGCACCTTCTCTTCCTTATTGCCTATAGCATTCAAATGCAGAAACAAGCTCAAATATCTTTACATTAAAAGACATTCCCAACATCAGAAAAGAAATATCTGTTCCAAAATTACATAGCATTTTATTTAACTATTTGTTCATACTTAAATTTGAATATTTAACAGGTATATATTATTGTATAACAACTACTGCACTAGCCCCTTAATGTGGTAGATTAAGTCTTTCTCTGTGGGTTCTCAGAAAGAAAATTGATGGAACAGGTCTATTCTTATCCCAGGGGAGTTCCCCACAGACAAGAAAAGATTGGAGGCTCTTACTTCTGGGTGGCCCAAGCAATCCAGAGTGGTGTTAAAAAAATGATAGCAGCTTCTTTAATAAAAACAGAAAGATAAACCGTATTCCTGGATCCCTAGGTGTATTTTTAACACACAGAGGGAGTATCTAACAGCTCATCCTTAGCCTGATTAGTTTACTAAGGCATTTGCTTCTCACACAACTGTCCATCATGGCTACTTGAGGGAGTTTCAAAGAAAAAAAATGTTTTGGCTATTATTTGTATGTTCTTTTCCTTAAGATCCACACTGGTATTTAGCAACAGGTAGACACAGCTGCCCGTCCATCATTGTCAGCCTTGTCTGGTACACTGATCAGAACCTAGGGGCCTTGCTCCTTGTGACACAAACTAAAAATTCAAGTTCAATTCAAGAGTCAAGCAAAAGTTCACTGAGAAGAAGACAGCTTCTGCTGGAAATGAGAACTAGCAATGCCCTCCTCCCCAGTTCTCAGTCCTTAGCATTTCATTCCTTTTAATCACTCAAAATTTCACCCAATTCCCCACATCACCACTTCAACATTTGGAAACGAATCACTGCTCTTCCCTTCCTAGATAAATATAGAAAGTCTCTAATTGCAGAATGGTCTCAATACACATATGTCTGCCCTTCCACTGGAAGACCACCCTAGGTTTCTCCCTTTTTGTGCCTCAGATGGACTGATGCCAGCAAGCTGCTCTGGAACTGCAAAGGAGGATGGAAAGTAAAGTATAAATCATTAAAGAAGCAGCATCCATGGCTTCCTTATCCCTCTGGTTCCTAGGCTTCTAAATGTCAAGGCGCATCAGAAATTTAAAGTTCAAGGATGATGTATTAGTTCTGATTCTGTACTTAAGGAAACTGGCAGCTCTGAAGCAGGGAGAGCTGCACAAAATCTGCTTTGGCAGACACTTTCTCCCTCTCCCCATTTGAGAGGGGGAGAGGAGCTGGGAGCAGCTATGGGAATCTGGCTTTCTCCCTTGCTGTAGAGGGAGAGAGAAGTAAATAACCAATGATGACTACCCTTGGCTTCCAATGTCCAGCAATCATTAAATGCACTCAGGCTTTCAGTAAATTAAGAAAGTCGATGACCCACAGGGCTGCACAAGCCATTTATGGTGCTGAAATCTTTGCGAGTGAAGCTTGATTTTTGTACTGGGTTTTAGCATTATGATTGAGAGCATGTGTAAGAATAGAGATAGGGATTCAGAACATGCCCATAGGAGAGACTATGTTTCTGCCTTATAGAAATTCTAGGAGTCACAAAAATGATGAATTAAATATTATACTCTATAAAAAGTAATTGTTTAACAGAGTCTCTTAAATTCTAGTAGTTACAGAAATGATGAATTAAATATTATACTCTATACAAGTAATTATTTAATTGAGTCTCTTCTGAAGATTGCAAGCAGCACATGGCTTATCAAAAGTCTCATCTTACCCAAGTGCTTCTCAGAATCATCTTTCCCTGGGCTAGGAACTTTCCTCCCTCCTGCCCTCAGCCTGTAAGTAGATTAATCACATTGTATGTTCAAGAGAACCCAGTTAAAATGCATGCTACGGGAGCTGGAGCTGGGGCAGTGATTCAGTGGTTGGAGCGCTTGCCTGGCATGCATAAGGACCCAGGTTTGAGCCCCAGCACTGCATACACAACTATGTGTTAGAGAAACAAAGTCCAGATGAAAAAATAATAAATAGAATTGATTCATTCTCTTTTCCTCTCTTTCTTAAAAAATAATGCTATAGTATTGGCAGGAGCTTTCTGTACCTGCAGCTTCATTTATAAGCTACGTGGCTTGATATGGACCACTGCATACCTTATGTATATCTAGATAGACACTTGTGTAGATAAAATCAGCTTGGTAGCAGTACTTCTGAATGCTCAGATCACACTGTTTAACTACATCCACCTGAATCATATGTGGAAAAAATCCAAATTGCTCTTTTCTAAATATTCCTCTCTGCTGCATCTAAGTATTTTTCTTCCTTTTTTGAACATAACACTGCCTTTCACCATAAAACACAACAACTTGCTTTCATCAATTGATTTAACTCCAGATCACTGCATCTGGTCAGCACCTCACAAATATCATGGTGAATAAAGGAATGGAAAAATTCTCATGAAACATTTCCTCTACAACATAAGCTACGTGAGGTAGCAATTCCATCAGTTAGGAACCAATTCTGTTAAGGGAATTCCTTCTTTTGATCTTCAAACTGTCTCCTTCCAACATTATTTCTCACCAACCGCTCACAGAGAAAACTCCAGCTACAACTTCTACATTCTCTTTTTTCTCAAGAGGGTGAATAGCGTTGTATAATCATCATCTACCGTTGGTTGGGGTTTCAAGATTATTTAGAGTTTGTATTATTTATTCTTCCTACGAGTTTGACTAAGAGTAAATTGTTGACAGTCTCTTAAATTAAAACACAACTTAAGAGTGTAAAATTTAAGTTATACTTTTATAGTAAATACTTCTTGGTGTTCTGTTTTTTGATGGTTCCATATTGAAGTGAATCTTTTCACTTCTTTCCTCCATCTCATAAACAATGGCTAACAGAAATTTACTGTATCTACATAAAAAACTATCACATTCTTTTCCAGAATAGCCGTCATTTTATATTTTCACAAGCAACACATAAGGATCCTCTCTCTCCGCAACTTCATCTGCCTTTGGCATTAATCCTTTCTTTCTTTTTCTCTATTTAACTTTAGCCGTTCTGATGGATTTGTTTTGATATCACATTGTAGTTTCTTTTTATTGAGTTGAGTAGTTTTACAATCATAAATGCATATAAAGTAACGATATGCATTTGATCAAAAACCATAGTTACCGGGGCTGGAGCAGTGGCTCAGCGGTTTCAGCGCTTGCCTGGCAAGCATGAGGACCCGGGTTCAAACCCCAGCACCACGTACACAATTAAGTGTTGGAGCAACTAAGGCCATGTGAAAAACTAAATAAAGTTGCTTCTCTCTTTCTCTGTCTCTCTCACTGTCCCTCTTTAAAAAAAAAAAACATAGTTACCCCTACATTGCCCACACCTCAGTCTCGATTCTTCTATATTATGTCCCTAACAAATATAAATGACTACATATATATGTATAAGATTATGAATTTTACATAATTAAAAGATTGCATAGTTATTGTACAATCATAAATGCATATGAAATAATATAATATGCATATGTTCCAGAATTACCCCTATATTTGCCCACACCCCAGTCTCTTGATTATTCTCTATTTCACTCTTATAAGCAATGTAAATGCTTAGATTATGAATTTTCCATAATTAAAGAATTTCATAAGTATTATTTGGATTATCAGCAGTGTAAAGAGTATGCAACATTGTTGATTGCCTCCCTCTCCCTTCCCCCAACTCTGCCTACCTCCTCCGGCCACCTCCCCCACGTATCTATGATTGCTCTAGATTATGTGTTGGCTATGCCTTTACTGGGTCTAATACATGAGTCTGACTACCTTTCACCCAAGCCTGGGTTTAGCTCCAGCCAACACAAACGAGGGAAAGCATTTGACCCTTGACTCTCTGGGTTTGGCTCACTTCACTCGGCATGATTTCTTCCATAGCTATCCATTTACCTTCAAAGGCCATAATATCGTTGCTTTTAGTTGCTGAGTAGAATTCCATTGTATATATGTAAAAATTACAGTTTTTTAGAGTTTTAATGTGCATTTTACCAACAGCTAATGATACTGAACATTTTTTCATGCATGTTCATACCTATACAGATAAACTCAAAATTCTCATTTAAGAGAAATTAACTCATGGTCAGCACCATTGCAATGGAAACTTAGCTTGCATTGTCCTAAAGAAATGTTGTAAACCAGGCTTAACTAAGTCTGTACTTGTTAACATTATTGGTAAATTAGTATTTGGGTACATGCTAGTCACTGTGTGTATCATGTGTCCATGAAAAATTCTGAGTTCCAAACAAACATGTTACAAATGAGTATTTGTATAAAAAAATTATTTCCTAATTCTTTTTATCTTTTTTTTTTTTTTTTCAATCTTCTAACCAGTCCTCAAAGAAATTCAAGTAGCAAGCAGTTCAATTTGGACACATGCGAAGTAATGTGTATACAATAAACTTTATTAGTTCTAAGATTGTAAAAATTAATATTCAATAATTAAAAGAATATATAGTGATACCTTCTCTGTGCTGAGCTTGATGTTAGGATCTAGATAAAAAGCCAATTAAGGTTAACAAAATTTCAGTTCTCAATGAGTTTACAGTCAGCAAACATGTAAAAGTAGAGTAAATCATTTAGTATTATTTGCCTTAAGTGGTATATATTTGCTTCCTCTTTTCAAGCTTAACTTTAGGTTATTATTAATTTTAGGCTTATGTACTGCTTAAAAAATTCAACCTGAATAGTCACAGATTCCATGACATCAATCTTCTGACATCTTTCTAGTTTCTTTCCTTCCTAGCCACTTCTGCAGTTGACCTTGGGGACGTGAAGGTATGGTCTCGAGGCTCCTCTCTTCTATCTCCAGACTTGCTCCGGCCAGCTCCCAGAGTAACATGAGGAGAGAGGGCTCTTTCTTAGTTTGTCCCTTTCAAAACACACCAGAGATGACTTTATCATAGACTAGACATCCCAAAACTTTTGAGATTAGCAGAAGACATGCTACTCCTGAAATACACAAATTTATTTTTAAAAAATCAAAATAACCAGCTCATCTTATACAGTGAGCTATTGGAAATGCACCATCCCATCGTCTCTCATTATATGGTGTAATGAGAAGCAAACTATGGATAGGTTTACTTCTATTTTCCAATGAAGTTTTCACACATGTGTTACTCAAAGTGCCACAGATGTCAATCAATCAGGCACCATTCTTCTCTTCCAAGAGTTTACCCCCTAGTACGAAACAGAAACAAAAATGGAACATTAGAGTAGATGTCCTAAGGGCTTCTGACTTGTCACAGGCAGAGAGAAAGAAGAAAATTAGCTCAAGATTTATTTGAGATACATATCTACATCGGGCATTCTCCATTATCTGTAACACTTATTCAGAACTTTTAGTTCTATATTTAAAGGAAACATTTTCTTAAATCCAATAACAACTTAGTTTTTAAAAAAAAAAAACAGGCAAAGTACAGATTTATTGAAGGTGAAGCTGAAAGTAGCTCTCTATAAGGTGGAGTGGAGTGAGCTGAGAGAGAGGCTCAAAGCTCTCAGCTCAGTTTTGCTTTGTTTCATTTCAATCTTTGGAGTGGAAATCTTACCAAAATCTTCTGAAGGTCTAAATAAAGTAGAAAGATGGATTTCTGTAATCCCAATTCAGTTCCCTCCTCAAAGAACTTTGGTTGGATAATATTGGCAGGACTTACGTTTTATTGCGTTGCGTATTTCCTCACTAGCTTGTCTCTCTTCTATTAGAGTGGTCTATTTGTTAGCTTTCTTAACAGTGCATTATTTTAATGAGATGAAATCAAAAGCATAAATATTTTAAACAGTTCAATTTCATACAGCAAAGCATGTAATCCAGTTTTGAAAATGGTCTGCAGTTAGTATCTTTCTTCCAAAATATGTTAATCTAACTATATGAAAATGCCAAATCTGAGAGCAGAATTATTCATGTGTGTGCAGAATTTTGCATATGCAAATAAGCATGTTGATTATCTTAGGGCATGCTTAGATATTTAATTTAATGCAACATTTAACTCCAGGTTTTAATTCAAACTCAAGAGCATGGATAAGTCATTTAAAGATATAACTTTAATTTTAGAAATAAAATTGTTAGACATACAGTTATATCATCAGCATGTCAATGGCATGTCCTTTCACACCAGGTTGCCTGAGAACTACAATGTACATATAAATTGATAGATTCCAAAAATTTTATTTAGAGAAAATCAGATTCATGTTTGTAAGTGATTCCTTATTTGTGTTGTACTATTTTTAATGTTGCACTTTTACTATGGTAAGAAAAGGGCATGGCTTGGGATTATTTTTTTAAATGTGTTTGTTATTATTTGTGAAGAGCATTTTATGCCTTGCTCTTTGACTCTATTCTATTTTCTGAGCTTAAGTAAGTTTATGAAAATATTACATGTTCAACTCTTTTGTATTCCTTTAATGAAACATTCTTTCCTATCTATGTTCTTCAATGTTTATCTGAAGTCACAATCCATTATGTAAAAAAGGGAAGTATTTGGCTTATTTTCACAGAATTGTTTGACACTTACAGGATTAGAGAAAATTTGATTTATGATCTGTAACATGAACCCAAATTACAGAAATGAACAATATTCTGGGATCTAAATTCAACTACCGATATAAGGATTCAGTTGATTTGCTTTGGTGATTTGAAATTCCTCTTCATCAAAAGCAATCTGTAACTATTCTTATTTGTGTGATTTATAGATTATGACATAAGTATTTAAAAAATAATATGTGATATCTTCTGACAAATATGTATCAAATGCCTATTATAACCTATTTTCATGATGTTTAGAATATTAGTTTCATTCTGGCTTATGAATAGAAAAGGGTAGAATTTCTAACATAAATTAATAAAGATCCAAGGACTTAAAAGCACATTTTTCTTTTGAAGGAAAAAAAGAAGAATGGATGAAATATGTTGAATATTTTCTTTAAAATAAATATCGAAATTTGATACCCCCAAAAATGATAGCAAAGATTATATATCTCCTTTATTTATATGTTAATAATGATACTATAATGATGTTTGGGAATAATTCCAAGAATGCTAGCAGATAGGAGAAACTTAAGTGATAGTACTCTTATGCTTTTCTCTAAGATCACAAGCTCTCTTATCCTCACTGAATCATGTTTAAGCACGAAGTGGGGCTTGCAGTTTGTTCCAGGGCTAAGGGAAGTCAATGCAAAATTAAGACAAGATGGTTAAGTATGAAATATCCATTATCTTAACACTTAACCTCCGTAAACTAAGACACTGTTCCCAATTTTCTGTAATGTTTAAGGAAGAAACCTAGAGTTCCCTATTTTGCTACCTCTTGGTGATATATTTAGAACATTCAGAAAAGTATAAGCCATTTATTTCTCTTGTTAATTTTTGGGATGCAAATGGAGCCTAATGGTAGGATGTTTGCTTAGTATGTGTGAAGCCCTGGAGTGTAATCTCCAGTTCCATAAATAAATAAATTTTCTATTTAGAAATAAAAAGTTAGTATGCTAGTATTTATTGTTTAGTTGGTTCTAGTTTAAACTTCCCAAAATGATTTGTTCGGCTACAGTGAAACAGGCAGTCAGACTACAGGGACAATACTCTTCATCCCATTGTCTTCACTAGAAAGCTAAAGATTAACGAATTATCAGGGAACTATATTCCTTGAGCAGTTCTCAGAAGAGAGAGAAACAACAACAACAACAAAGCAAATTGCTACACCCTTGTAAATGGTGCAATGGAGGTGATGTAAGTCCCTCGGCAAAACAAGAAAAGCATCTTTGGTGCTGGAGAAGGTAACAGGTCAACAGTCACATAGATAGGAGCCCACTGAATCAGCACAACTGTGGAAGGGAGAGCTAGAGGAAAGAAAGCCATTTTAGCAAGAGATAAAAATCACAGTCAGAGGTATACAGATGGAAACCTGAATGGCAGATTCAGCTAACATGTTCTGGCTGGAGCAGGTGTTGTGATTGGGGATCAGGATAGAAAGAGGATCAGAAGGATAAACAGAAGCCCTGTAAACCTCCCTAATAGGGCTGACCTTTGGCAATTAGAGCCATTGGAGAAGATAAAGAATAAAATGACCAGACTTGCATTATAGGGAAAATTTCTACCAATTGCATGTAGAGGATGGAGTGGATGGGTTGGAAAACAAATGGAGGTTATTGCAGCAATGAAGACAAGATAAAATAAAAATCCTAACCACAGCAGTGAAATGATAATAGATTGGGAAAAGATTTGCAAGGGATAATGGCAGCAGATTCAACAAAATGTATGATAGAGAAGAAAAGAGAATCAAAAGATTATGATCCAGGCCTGAGCAAAATAGGAAAAAGAAAACACAAGAGGAAGACAAGCGTTAGAAAGTCATTAATGACTTCAGGTGAGGACACGTCAAGTTAGAAGTACCTGCAGAACATCTCAGTGTCAGCAAGAAAGTGTGGTTCAAGGAAATTTGACCAACCTGATTTATCTTGGTAAGAAAAACCATATCTGGATAGTCAATTTATAAAGACAAAGTCATTTGTTAGCATGATATCAAGCAAGTCTATTATACTAAAAGCACTGTTATGGACTGTATTATATCTCCCAAAATATATATGTTGAAGTCGTAACTCCCATTGCTTCAACTTATGACTATATTGGAGATAGGGTCTTTGAACAGGTGACTGCATTGAAATTAAGACTTTAGGACAGAGGCCCTCGTATCATTTATAAGAAAAGGAAATTTGGATACACAGAGAATCATGAGGGATGCACAGGAAAGACCACATGGGGATGGTAAGAAGACGGTATCTACCAGCCAAGGACAGAGGCATCAGGAGGACACAAGCCTTCTGACACCTGATCTGGGACTTTGAGGCTCAAGAGCTACTATACATTAAAATGGAGCTTTGTTAGGGAGCCCCATAAAACAAATGCCAACATTATTCTAGCTTTACGCACCACCTCCATCATATGAATATATTTTTCAGAAAGAACAACCCTTTTCCACGCAGTATGGATCATTCTTTGGATTTTATTTTTCCTAACTCCTTTCTGTCCATCCTATTTATACAGAAAACATCAACCAAAATAGCATTTGAGTCACATTCTAAATTTTTTCATATACACCATAACAAGACATTTTATCAAACTTGAGTGTTCATAAAGTGACTCCTGTTTATTTTCTCTGAGGATATATTGTCCCAACACCTCATTAATCGCAGTGCTATTTCATAACTTCCTTGTCAAAAGATAACCATACTGGGGCTGGAGCAGTGGCTCAGTGGTTATGGCACTTGCTGGCATGTGAAGAATGTAGGTTTGAACCCCAGTACCATGTACAAAATGAAGTATCAGAGCAATGAAGGCTGCATGAAAAACTAAATAATGTTGATTCTTTCTTTCTCTCTCACTGTCTCTCAAAAAAAAAAAAAAAGATAACCATACCTTTACAGAATTCCATAGATTGTCTATATTATCAACCAGATTTACATCTGACCTCTACAAGAAGCTGGAATGATGACTCAGAAAATCCCTGCAGTTGTTCAAGTCATCATTGCGAAGAATTCATCAGGATTGAAACAAATATATCCAAAATTAATTTTATGTCCCATAGATTTGAAGCTCACAGTAGTTAATTGATAGGTATATGTCAACCTAACTTTTAAAAAGATCAAAGAGTCTCCAAAGAATAGTTTTTATTTGGGAATAGGACTGCAATAGGAATATGCTTGCCCATAGTAAACTATGGGCATATTTAAAGGGAATGAGGCAAAGGGAAGTTTTCAAAGACAAAAAAAAAAGAGGATCACCTCAGATATTTTGATACTATAATCTTTGCCCCAGTGATTAATAACAAGAATGGTGTCATTTCCAGTTTGAACAGAGTTGCTAGGCAGAGATGTTGTTTTAGTTAGTTTTTTCACTGCTGTGACTAAAAGATCTGACAAGAACAAGTTCAGAGGAGGTAAATTTTATCTGGGGGCTCCTGGCCTCAGAGGCGTCAGTCTATAGAAGGCCGGCTGCATTCCTTGGGGCTCAAGGTGAGGCAACATCATGACAGAAGGCTGTGGTTAAGGAAAGTGACTCAGGGCATTGCAATCAGAAAGCAGAGAGAGATTCTGCTTGCCCCATAAAAATATATATATCCTAAAGACATGCTCCTCGCCCCAGTGACCTATGTGCTCCAACCACACCTTATCCACAGTTACCACTTAGTTAATCCCCATTAGCAGATTAATTCACTGATTGGGTTAAGGCTCCTATAACCCAATGATTTTACCTCCAAGCCTTTTTGCATTGTCTCATAAATGACCCTCTGGGGGGGGGGGGACACCACATATCTAAACCATAACAGATGCATTCAGAGAAGAATTTTTTCTATAAGATTGTGGTAGCCACTATGAAAGCGAGCCTCAGCAGGGCCCCTGGTGATAGCTACCATCAGGCAATCACACATAAGAATCATTCCTTATGTTTAACCTTCCTTCATAATCTCCTAGCTGTATTTACTTTTTTTGGTTAGGGTTGACACAAGGGACTCCATCTTGATTGAATAACTTCCACATTTATTTCATGCGTAAATATATGCATAAGCTTAAAGAAACTCCAGCATTGTGTTAAGTGAATTAAGATGGGGAAAGGAAAATACGGCATGTTCCCACTCATACATGGAAGCTAAAATTATTGATCTCATAAAAGAGTAAAATAATTATTACCTGAAGCTACAAATGATAGGGAACAGGGAGACTAGAAGGAGGTTGAATGATAAGTACCAAAAAGTACTTAGATAGAGAGAATAAATTCTAGTGCTTTAGAGCATAGTAGTATGACTACAGTTTACAACAACTTAGTAAGTATTCTATAAAGAAGTAGAAGACAGAAATTGAGGGTGACCAGAAAAAAGAAATGGTAAATGTTTAAGGCAATGAAAATGTAGATCACCATGATTTGATCATTACACATTATACACATGCATAGAATTGTCACGCTATACACATATATACAATTACTGTACATTAATAAAATAACAAAAAATTCAGGCCCACATAAGTAAGCAAAACAACAAAAAATAACTTACATTTAACCATGTCTATAACAACTTTTTGGCCACTTTTGAAGAAGATTCTATCCTTGTTTTATGATTTATAATTCCACATGAGGGAAATCATTAAGTTATTCCTTTGCTAAAAAAAAATACTGTTTATTGATGCCTGCTCCATGTCTGGCGCTGTGCTAGGTACTGAGCATATGAGGAGATGCTAGAGCCGTGGCAGACTGGCTGGGGAGAAAGGGATTTATTAAAAGCTTTCAAGGAGGTACTTGGCCTGATTTGTCTCTGCTTCGTTTATTACCTTTGGCAAGAAATCATACCTACTGCTGGCATCTTTAATCCAACTTCAAACACACAAGAAGTAGCTGAAGGAAAACTGCTCCTACAGCTTAGGACACTGAGAGGATGCTGGTCATGTGCTTGGAAAAGTTATGTTATGCTGCAGATTTTATTACTAGAGACTCAACATGTCAGTATTAGGAAACAAATCTCTCTGGGTGTTATTGGCTAAATTTCCTTCCCCTCATGATTCATTCTAAACCTCAGTACTTCAGAATGTGACTGAATCTGGAAATAAGGTCTTTAAAAAAGTGATTAGGTAAAAATGAGCCCTTAGGGTGGGCCCTGATCCAATCTACCCTGTGCTCCTCACAAGAGGAGGAAATTTGGACTCGAGTTCACAGAGGGTCAACCTTGTGAAGAGGCAGAGAGCGTGCACATATCTCTAAGCCAAGGAGAGAGGCCCCAAGGAAACCAACCCAACGAGCACCTTGATCTTGGACTGCCAGCCTCCAGAACTGTAATAAAACTAATTTCTGTTGTTCAAGACACCCAATCTGTGGTATTTTGTTATGGCAGCCTGAGCTAAGATTGCACCTTTCTGAAGACAAGTCAAGACCTGTAAAATGAAAACTTGATAACCCAGCCATTGTGTAATTAACTTGGGCATTGCCATATGTGAGCTATTCAGATAATTCAAACCAATCCACGGATTTTTTTTTTTACATTTTATTAAACACAAATGAGTACAGCACACTTTCTTCTAATTATGTCCTGCTGTTTAAACCATAAAAAATTGCAAGGAGTATAAAAACGTTTTCACTAGATGCTTTTATCAGTACGAAATCAGTGACATTTAATGTATCAGTTCCTAGCACTGTGGCCATTCATTTCTCTGCTTAATAAAGGTTTATTCAGCAATCTTTCCTTCAGTCTTCTCAATGAACCATGATAATTTCTGGCACATATGGAAAACAGAGCTAAGTTTCTTGAATTAATAAAATTAAGTCTGTCAGATTTAGGCCAGCTGGGTATTAAATTCAAACTAGACCAAATACTGGCTGAACATAGTTGTAGCGTGTATAGATCAGATTTGGCATAAAATTCAGTTTGTGATGTAATGTAAATTGTCCAAGTGATACTGCTTCAAATTCCATGTGGTTTATTTTTAAAATGATATACATCATACAGAAAAATAAAGCCTAACTTAATGTGAAAATAACTACTTAGAAGAACAATAGAATGAGAATGTAAGTAGAGTATTCATTAAGAAGTAGCATATGGTCTGCATAATAATCTTGGACTTTATTGTTTCCATTTGGATTGTGCAGAAAATGAGAGAAGAGAATTACATACATGGATAGCAGGCACCTTGTACTCTTAAGTGTAAAATCTCCATTGCATTTTTTCTAATAAAAATGTGGAAATGTTTTATCTGTTTATTTATTTAGGGTCCAGGAATTAAACCCAGGGGTTCTTAACCACTGAGCCACAACCTCAGCCCTGTTTATTTTTTGTTTTGAGGCAGGGTCTCATTAAGTTGCTGAGGCTGGCTTTGAACTTGCGATTTTCCTGCCACAGCCTCTCAAGCCACTGGGATTATAGGCAAACACCACTGCACCTGGCTCAAAACCTGTTTCACACACTGCCACAACAGTGACTATGTGAGAAGCAGCTCAAGTAACATTGTTAAAATATATGTGCCTTTTGGGACAAATTCAATATGAGTTTGAACATCATTCCATGTCCCAGCCAGCATTTCAATGAATGAAGTTGATGTACTCTTTTGCCAAATACAAAATTCCAACTGATCTACTGGAAGATTTTGAAATATTTAGTATAAAAGATCAATTGATTAAATAAGATATTTTTGTCATAAGCCTCTAAACTAAAAAACGTATAAAGAAAATCTATACTGAAATTCAACATATATAGCTATTTTTCTAATCAGAAAAGCTCACCTTCCCATTTTGTCCATTTTTAATCAATGTACAATTTTCAAGAAAATTTATTTTCACATTTTCATAAGGTTTCTTTAAATATGACAGCTGACAATTAAAAGCACTAAGTATGGAACCTAATTGAAATAACAAAAATGTTTATGTAGTTTAATATATTAAATTCTTTCATGTGGCAGATTATTACCTCATTTATTTAACAAACAAATATTATCTGCCAAGTGCAATGTTCCGCAGATGTGATCCCTACCCACATGAAGCTTATAGCTTAATAAGAAAGCTACATGTTCAATAATTAAACATAGATAAAAAGTAGGATTGTTTATTATGTGCCAGGGCACTCTGCAAACAACTTAAATATGTTCTCTCAGTCCTCATCATACCATGAGGTCATTATTAATTTTAGCTTCATTTTAGCCACAAAGAAGCTGAGGAATAAAATAGTTAATTAAGAGGCCAGGGTCATATAGCCTACCTAGTGACAATGCTGTGCTCCAAACTCACATACTCAGGCTCCGAAGTTTGTATTCTTAATGACCATACTGCACACACCTCTCAAATATATAATAATTGTAAATTGTGATGGATGACATAAAGAAAAATGTATACATTTTTGTGTATACAAAAATGTATACACAAAGTCAAATTTAACAAAGCTGTCAAGAGATACCTTGCAGGAAGACTGATTTTTAATCAAAGACTTGATGAACAGCTAAAGGGAAGAAGATGATGGGAATGGGGGTCACAGTATTTCTAGAAAACAAAATATCCCAAGGTTATGATATTAAAAACAATTTTTAAAGAAATTACTTGGTTGAACATTTTCCCCCAAGCTTTGTCTCAAAAAAAAAGCCGCTATGTATTTCACATTTTGTATTTAAATAATAACAATACATTTGAATATTTTAAACAAGAAAAGGTGAAAATTTTTAAAAAGTATCCAAAAAATGCTGAAAGGCATAGAGGATTGAAAAACTGCTTTGCAACTTTCCAAGACTGCTGATATAATTTATAAAATGCTAGGGACAAAATTGATCATTTCTAAATGCATTTCTACACAAAAGTTATCTTGCACTAGATTTTATGCCAGCAAATTGTGTATTTTCAATTCCATCCTTATAGTTAGGACGTGCTTCCAGGAAGAGGGATCAGGATAAGCAAAAATCAAGACAAAGTATCATGGCTTGTTTGCAGAACTGCAAAGAGCTTGGATTTGGCTGAGGTATACAGGGAGCATGGGAAGAAGGTGACTTCAGGATGAAAAGTGAGGTGGGACAGGTATTCTGATTTGGATATGCCTGCCCCTCCCCCTGACACCTGAAGGTATTTGTGGTGGGAGCTTGGTCCCCAAAATGATGGCAGCACTGGGAGGTCACAGAACCTCTAAGAGATCAGCTTAATGGGAAGACCTTAGGGAACTTGGAGCATGTCCTTGAAAGGGATTAAGGCATTTCTCCTAAAAGCTTTGGTATTAAAGGAGCAAGCCTTGCTGTCTTTCCCAGACCCCTCCTTTCTAGTTTGAAATGTGACTGCTTGTTCCCACTCTCCTGCCAGGACAGATGCCATCAACCTCACTAGAAGGCAAACCAATGGGCACCCAATTTGAAAGGTTGAACCTCCAAAACTGTGAACTAAAGACTTCTTTACTTCATAAATTTAGCCACCTCAGATATTTCATTATAGTGATAAAGAGTTGATGAATACAGCAGGGAATCAGGAGCCAAACTGCAGAAGTTATATCACATTAACAGTTTTATCTTGTAGGCAACAGAAAACTATCCTAAAATTTCAAGTGAAGATCAACATTTTAGGAAGCTCTTTGTGAGAGAATAAGAAGCCAAGAAAAATATAAGAACCAGAAAAATAAAACTGGACTATTCAACATGCTAACATTTAAAAGTTTCTGTTAATTGGTAGAATAGAAAACCCATAAAAGAATGTTACAGTTGACCAAAGTATGAGGCCAAAAAGATAAAAATAACATGTAGTGTCATTTTGGTATCAATTGTATTTCATTTATTACAACGTTTTGATAGGTAATCCACATAGACTCTATGGTACATTAATGTATCCTATAACCTAGCATATGGAAAAGCACCCAGTACATGCCTAAAATAATAAATGCTCAATAAATGTCATTTCCTTTGAAAAGTTCCATTACCAACAATGTTGCCAAGCTCTGGTATTATTTGTATTCTCTATTAGGAGACACCCAACACTGTAAGATGTCAAAGCAATAAATTCAGGAGGAAAACACTTTATTTTTCAATTTGAAATTTACAAGCATTCACACACTGACTATTTGTGTATTTAGGGATAATAGGCTCAGTCACCATTTCTTCTTTTAAATTTATTGCCAATTTAGTCCCAAATGTAGACCTCAAAATAATACCTTAGTATCATTTTGGGGGAAAACTTCCAATTGTGGCTTTCTCTAATGTGAATTTTTATGTCTACAATATTAACTTCAAGACCCAACTCAAAGAAGCTGTGGTTGGAGATAAAGTAAATACAGGCTCTACGCCAGGCACCGTAACAAGGACTTAATGTTCCTCACTTCTTTTTAACAGCATCCCTATTTATGTCCATGAGAAAACTAACAGAGACTGTAAGATGCATTTCCCTCCGGAAGCAGGTGGAATGAAAGAATTTAGGCTTGGGAATCACATGTATCCAGGCTTCAATCCTATTATTTCCTCTGTCTAGACCACGTTCCCAGGGAGAGACTACGTTTTATTCAGGATTTTTCTCTCCAGCATTTATTATACCAAATGCTTTGGAAAAGAAGTTTAAGCAATACCAAAAAAAAAAAAAGAAGAAGAAGAAAGGGAAGGAAACTTCCTAACGTAGCAACCCTGAAGTCATGTTTAGAAAAGCTCAGTACACTACCGCATATGAAGTCCATATGTAATTAGAAATTCATTTTTAGGTATGTTCTGGAGATAACTTCAAGGGGGAACTATTGCTTATTACAATGATCCAGAAAAAGCAAAATAAGTCAAATAAATAACGAAAGTCAACCATATACTTCCAGAGTTATCAAAAAGTAAAAAGAAAGAAGTATTTACAAAGATAGTAGCCCCTGTCTCATTGTCTCCTAATAGCTGCTTTCCCATTTTTTCTGTTATCATTGAACTTTCCAGTTTCAGCTAACTATGTGATTACCTGGAATAGCAATCCCAATTCCCTATTTTCTTTTCATCTAGGTGTAGCCACAGGATAAAAGTCTGGACAACAAAATGTGAAGGAAGCTAACTTATGCAGCTTCCACAGCATGTCCTTAAAGGAAAAGTATTGTGATGCTTTCTTCCGCTTTCTCCATCCTGCTTCCTAGAATAAGGAAGTGACAGGGTCATCTTGGACCATGGAGCGCAACAGCTCTCATGCTATAAATGTAAGCAATAAAGAGATAAGCAATCTGAGTCTGGTTCTGAATAGGAGAGTCATGCCAGCCGTGTACCACTCACCTTCAAACTATCCGGTAAGAGAAAATAAACTCCTAATTTGCATATGCCACTGTCCTTTGTGGTCTCCATTATGTGCCACTGAACCCAGATGCTCAGTGACACTAGTGGAGGTCACAAAGGCAGGTTGCTTGTAAAGAAGCTCATTCTCTCTTCAAATTGCAGGATTTCCTTCTGTCTAATAAAACGGAAACCAGAAAAGCATTCACTGGGAATCAGAAATCAGCTAGGTCTCTAACTGGGCAAAACAATTTTACGTTCATTGAAATATTTTCCATCAAAACCTTGAACATAACTTTGCCCACTGGATTTTCTCTTCTCAGTGTGGCAAGAACAAAATATGCCAAACTACACAACACCTCAAGCTCTTTGAAAAGACTAAGATTTGGCATGTGCACGCCACTCTGTTTCTTTCTCTGATTATAAATGTACAAAAGACTTATGGCTTCCTGAATTAAGTAGGGTGGTGTTAAAACACATTTTAAACCAGAAAAAAAAAGTTTTAAACAACTTGTTTTTCAAACGATTAGAGGATAGGATTCACATCCAAAGTCCCAGAGCAGGTAGAATCATCCACATATTCTCTGAATTCTACATTGGCTTCTGCTCTAAGCCTTATGTAAATAGGAAGTAAACTCAGCAGCATGCTGAAATTTATGATTGTTTAGTTTTTTCCTGCTATTTAAGTGAATATGTATCTTTAAAATTTCAATAAAAACAAGCCCCTATGATGTCTCTATTGGTGCAGCTTACATACTGTGATATACTAGCAGTTTGACCTTGAGTAAGTCACTTGACCTTACTAAGCCTTGGTCTTTTCACCTACAAAGTAAAGATAACAGTTGCACTTGACTCAGGGTTGTGACATGAAACCAGCACTTAGCTGAGTACCTGGCACCCTGCAGGAGCTGCAGTTCACGTTGTGATTGTTATTTGAAAAACATCTTTGTAATTTCTGTATTCTAAAACTGATCTTTTTCCTGTAAAGAACAATATTCCTCAACCGTTATCTTCACACCATCTTCCCTAGTTATTCAGTACAAATGAGATTATTCTAAATATATTTCCAAAGTGGTTGAACAGAGAAAGGAAATTAGGCTGCATCTATGAAATAGAATGAGCTAACAGTACAAAGCAAACGTACCAATTAGCTCTCTAATTTTAGCTACTTATAAACCACACCAAATCTATGTGGATTTTTTGAACCAGTAATAACCAAATCAATGCTCATGTGATTAATGTGTTTTTGACTATTATCAAGATTCCTTTTATTATTAATAAAATATAAATATTATTCTACTACTGTGCACAGTTCTAAAAGACCATACAGATAATATTTTAAATACTTGTGGCTTTCATAATAAAGATATAAATGTGCCTATGTGTATATGCATACCAAGTTGTAAAAAAAAAAGTTGCTAATAAATTCAATGATATGTCACTGATAGTTATGGACCCAGGATAATATTAAGGGAAAAATTTATAATGGTAAAATTACTTAGAACTGCACTTTTTAAAGGACTATATTAAACAAGAATGAAAAGACCATGTAAGGCAGAAAAACACATTTGTAGAGTGGACGTGGTCACAAAGCATACTTAAAAATTGCATACCCTTAAATTAACTCTGGAGTCCACGAAGATCAAAAAGTGTTTTCATGTAGAAGTTAATGCTTCTTCCTTGTTTGTTTAGTGCCTGATTTTTAATGTGTATATTGTATTGCATTTACTCTGTGGACGATCAACATCAATTTATAACTCTCTCACTCCCACCCACCACTCTTGCACCCTTCCCACCCCATTAAAGGAAACAAATGAAAAAAAAAATTCCTTTAATTGGAAAAAATATAAAACTTAATCTTATGTCCTGATTGTTTTTTAAAGTACTGAACTGTAGCCATTCTGCTTAATTTCCTTTCAATCATTTGTATTTGAGTGCGGCTAACACATGATACTTACACTATAAAAAGACTTAAAATACCAGATTTTAATAATCCTTAGGTGGCTCTATGCAAAGCAGATGTTCTGTTATACTTTCCAGATGCTAGATGTAAGCATGATTAATTAAAGACAGTGCTTACATATCATTTGAGTACATTTCAGTACCTAGTTAAAACTACGTTAGAGAAAAAGGAGAACTAGCAAAAGCCAGGACTACTTAACTGCAAAGGGAAGTGCCAAGAAAGATTAGGTTCACATATGTTATGCCAATAATAGGCAGAACTCAAAAGCATCTGTAACCAAGCTAGGAATCACTCGCCTTGTGACAGTACTTAGAATTATAAAATACCAACTCGTTCAGGCTTTCCACACTGCGTGCCTTCAGTGAGGTTTCAACACAGGCCTGACCTGAGTTATCCCAGAAATCTTCAGACAGCCGAAGATGCCAATTAACACTTTAGGAATACAATGCCCTAATAAAACCCAGATCAAATGGTTCTAATTCCCTAGAGAAGATAATGTTTACATTTTGAACGATTCTAATCTATTGTGCACATTTTACCTTTGGAGTATACTGTATACGGCACACTGTCTTTTATTGAGCAATGTCTTGTCTCTTGTGTGCTCCACAAAATCTCTAATATTTAGCTCAACTCAATGAGCACCAAGTACCAGTTTGTTCAAAGGCCTGACCCGGGGAACATAGGAATGAAGCAGCTGGAGTTGGCTGCTTCATTCAGAGTCTATCAAAGCTTCGTCAATTTAGTACCTAATTTACCAACAACTCCTTTTATATAATCTAGGCGTATTTTAGGTTGAGTAACTCATATCAAATTTACCCTAGTTATCATATCACAACCTCTACCTCATTCAGTATCTAGTAACATTTTCTCAAGTCAGAGAACACAGGCAAACACTTCTTTAGAAGCTACATTCTTACAAGCAAAATTGAGCTACTCAGAAACTTACAGTATCAAATCTGAAGTGCTTTATTAATCATCTATAACCATCTGGTCTCTAACTTTTGTCCTTTGGATTCCCTAGGGAAATACTATCTTTATTTTCTAAACTGTAACAGAGAGAGCAGCTCATTTATTTTCACTGTAAACACAACCTACGGAGATTTCAATTTATTTTTCTTCATGTGATCAATTTTCAAAAGGGTCCATCTTTACAAAAGTTGAAAAACCTACTTTGGTTCATCTGATTAAGGATTAACATATACCATATAAAATCATTAATATTGTATAGTTTTTTCCTAAAAAAATGACAATCCTATGTAATTCAACCTATAAAACTGCTTTGTAACTTGAGCATGCTATTCCATAAAATCAGTAATCTGAAAACTGGGATCTGACTATTCATGCAATTGCTTTGATCACTTTCAAATGACATTTTTTTAATATAGTATGATACAGGGAAAATGGAAAATAACACCATAAAAGTGAAGACATTATACCCTCCTCCAAAGCGAAAGTAAAGCCAGGTGATAAATTCAAGAAAGCATCCTACTTCTAAGCTACAGGCTGATGTTTCTAAAAAATTTTGACAGCCTCCTTTCTGAAGTTTCCTTTTTGTCCCTTGGAGGGGGGTGGTAGGAATTTCTCCAATGATGATAAATCATTGTAGGCTGACTTCTTACCTTTGGACCAAATTTTAACTGAGCCCACAGATTCATTCTCTCATCCCAATCACTGTTGTAAAGTGAGTACACAAAGTCACAAAAACAGTCACCTGAAGTGAACCAAAACCTCAAAACTAGTCAGGCACAAAAACGAATTCAAGTTCACGAGCCATCATCCTCCTACCCCGTCCCTATTGTGCATGGGACTAAAAGGATCACATTACGCACACCCTGTCTATAGCTGCAGTATGAAGATTAACAGATAAACAGATAATAAGAATAACAACCACCAAAAATAAAAATCTCCAGACTACAGAAAAGACAAGGGGCAAAATGTGCACATTTTACTTAGCGAGACCAGAGAGATGGCTCCGTTATTGAATTAGGCTTACTGAGTGGCCTTTGCTTGACAGTGGGAGTGGCTGCTCAGCAGGCCCCATGGTGACAGCACTCTGCTGAGTTCAGCACCTTCACCTAGGACAAAAGCAAAATCAAGTCATTCTAATAATGCACACACTTTAGGGTGCTGTCAGCCCTGAACACCTTTGCAAAAGGTGATTATCATTTCTACAGCAGCCTGTGCTTATCAGGAACTTCCTCTATTCAAGACTCTGCAACAAACTGCTGACACTTGTAGCAAAATCAATCCTTCCTAAGTGTCAGGTTGCCTTTATGATCCACAAAATGAACCCTGAGGGTTGCTTTTAATCCTGTGTCTAAACTAAATCCTGTGAAGTAACTCATTAGCATTTCTCACTCCCAGGATTTCTCTGGTTCTCTTGTTTATTTTACTTGTTGATTGTCCTTCTCTCTTCGTGTCTCCTACAAGGCAAACTTCAGCACAGAGCTGATCTGTCTCCTTCATGCCTGACTCTATCTCTAGTGCCTAAGTAATATCAGACACTGAGGGAGCATTCAGAAAATATTACTGAATTAACTGAGTAATGAAAACTGTAGTACTAACACTAGTAATACCATCTATCCACAGGAAAGCACTGAAGGAAGGATGATTTCTTGTTTAAACTTACTGTTTGTCCTTTCTCGTTACCATTTCCTCCTACCTTATAAACTTTACTGATATTTATTCATCAAGAGTTTGCAGCTGGGCTATGAGTAATAAGAAAACGTGCACAAAACACTCTGAATTATTCTGCTATAAAGCATTATATGTAAATAAGAAACGGACACTAAGATTGGCAAAACATTCGTCTTAGATTTTTTTCAACAACTCCAACATTTATTGGGTCTCTAGAGGGTGAAGGACACTTTCAGACCAATTATTAATCTTCATAGCACCTCTGGCTGGGGAGCAAGCTTCTAGGATGAACAACTAGGAGCATGCTTAATAACGGAGGTGGTCATTATAGTTATATACCAACACGCATACAGGCTACTTCTCCATTTCTTCTTTCTTTTTGGTAATAGGGGTTGAACCCCAGGGGTGCTTAACCACTGAGTCACATCCCCAGCCCTATTTAAAAATTTTTTTAATCTTGAGACAGGACCTGCTGGAATGAGAGGCATGTGCCACTGTGCCCAGCTCCACTCCTCTATTTCTTTTTTTTTCTGTTTTTCTTTTTTTTAAGAAAGAGGGGACAGTGAGAGAGAGAGAGAGAGAGTGAGAGAGAGAGAAGCAATGTTTATTCAGTTTTTCATGTGACTTTCATTCCTCAGACACTTTGTTGTATATGTGGTGCTGGGGTTTGAACTTGCGTACTCGCACATGCCAGCCACCGCTCCACCCCCCACTCCTCTATTTCTACAGTGGGTTTTGAATCATGTCACGATGCCCTCCATCTCAAGAGAGAAACCAATTTTTTTTCAGAAATTCCCTTTACTGGATAGAAAAATAGATGTGAGTTTAAGTATAAAATCTGTCTGAAAATAGAACAAAATTTGGAAAACTACATACATACGTTTATATGTTTGTGTTTCTGTATATCTGTGTGTTTGCATGTATATGGAAGAAATCAAGGAGAAAAGAGTTTTACATAAAGAGTTTCATGGCTTCAAACTCTTCTGTCATGTAAGTTTTCATAGGTTTTGTACACAGACCTACCAATGTCAGAATCAAATAGCAACGCTGACTCACCTCTTTTTCTTACATTTGTATCACTTAGCCTTTACCATATGAGATATTTTAAATAGCTTTGTTGAGGGATGTTTCACATACCCTACAATTTTCTCATTTAAGATGTATAATTGATTCGTCTTTAGCATACTCACAAGGTTATATAAGAATCACCACAAATAATTTTAGAATATTTTCATCACTCCCTTCAACAAAACCTCAAAACCATTTTATCTCAACTTCCCCAGCTGTAGGCAATCAGCAATGTACTTTCTGTGTCAATGAGACTTTTTTAAATGACAGATTCAGTGCTCTCTTCAGCAACCCAATCAGAACAATACTGAGAAGATTTGCATGGCCCCTATGCAAGGATGACACACAAATTTGTGAAGTGCTCCATATTTTATTGACATACTGTATGCACATATGAATATGTCATAACAAACACCAGCATTATGTACAACAGTAGTGCACCAATAAAAATGTGGAAAAACTAATTAAGATGACAGATTCAAAGTTTAAATGAATGAATGAATTACAATTATATACTAGAGTATATAAAAATTTTATGATAAAAATTGGAATCATTTCATGGAGATTCAGAAATAAAAAAGATATATAAGAAGTAAATGTTTGGCACAATTATGTGGTGTGATGGTGAGTAAGAATAAGAGGCTATTATGGTTTTTGAAACAACAGGACATGGATAATTAAGAAGCACAGGTGAAGTGTCAGGTCAAGAACCCACACCATAGTTTTAAAGGCACTGAGAGGAGGGCACTGAGATGTCTGGTAACTAGGCAGACAAGAAAAAAGTTCAAATCAGGCAGTAAGGAATGTGCAAAACTAAGATAAGCAAACAATAGAAAGGCAGGAATTTTAATTTCCAGCTGCAGATGAAGATCCTCAAAACACTGAGTTATCAATTTATAGTCTATATATATGAGTGTTGCATGGATCCATTCTCCAAGTTTTTAAGAAATGTTCTGTGAAATACATTTTTTAAAGTAAAAGATATGTGAACAGCTTATTTTTTTCTCATTACAAATTATGTAATTTTGTTATATGGGTCAGGTTTTTCTCAAATTAAGTAAATAGGAGAAAACTGGAGGAAAAAAAATCAAGATAACTTTTCATATCACAAAAGGAAATTGTCTCTCCAGTCTCTTTAGGGAAGTTGTGTTGAGATGAGAATTGCAGGGCTGGAGCAGTGGCTCAGTGGTTACAGTGCTTGCCTGACATGCCTGAGGATGTGGGTTCAAACCCCAGCACCACATACACAACAAAGTGTCAGAGCAGCAAAGGCCACATGAAAAACTAAAGTTGATTCTCTCCTTCTTTCTCTCACTGTCCCTCCTTTGGGGGGAAAAAAAAAAGATGGGATGGACACAGTTTTCAACTCACTTCTCTGTAAATCCTGCTCCACAGCTAGAGCCTGAACATCATTCAAGGCTTCCTTTGAACACAATCCCTCTTTTCTGCCTAGACTCTGGAGCAACTGAAAAATAAGGCAAGGAATACGGTTGATAGAAGACAAAATATTATTTGTATTACTGAGAAAGCTAGGTTGGAAGAGGTGGTTTCCACCTGCAAGAAGATGTGGTACTGACCTCTAGAACTGAAATTCCCAGGGTGTAGGAAAAGCTTATCCTTAGAGAAGCTGCTGAGAGCTATGCTCCCTGCCTGCAGCTGCCTCAACAGGAAGATGACGGCTGCTGATAAGCATGCCCAGCTCTTTTTACCCTACCTGCCGAATGGCCAGTGAGTTGGTTGTCAAACTTGAGTGCCCAATACAATGACCTGGAGGCTTGTTAAAACA